>JAHHZJ010003106.1:0-86512 GCA_021437245.1 Aegilops speltoides | reverse complement strand
CGATTTTGGCGGATGCGACGAGAGAGACGACGACCGAGGGTCCCTCCGCCATACCGAAACCATAGGGTTGCACAGAAATGCTAGTGTGGTTTGCCGAATGCACCCAAGTTTTGGCAGCGCGTGGGGACCCGCCGGGACCGCATGCCGAGATGAACGAATCGACTACTTAACGCACGCTGCGCCATGTCCGGCAAAGTGTTTTAGGGTTTTCAAGATGGAAAATCATAGAAAATCCGTACAGCGCGTTAACGCGACAAATTTTGGCGCATGTGTGCCTCGCAAGGTCATCAGGGCCCTTGGAAAAAAATGAGCGACTTTGGTGGATGCGACGAGAGACGCATTTAACCGAGGGTCCCTCCGCACATACCGAAACCACCGGTTGCACAGCAAGTGCCGCAGTGGTTTGGCTGAATGCACCCAACTTTTGGCAAAGACGCAGGGGACACGCCCGGGACCGCACGCCGAGATGAACGAATCAGACAACGAACGACGCTATGCTACGTCCGGCAAAGTTTTAGTGGTTTTCGGTGTGGAAAATCATAGAAAATCCATACAGTGTCGGAACGCGACAAATTTTGGCGTGCGTGCCCTGCATGGTCACTGTGGTCCATGGAAAAAAATGAGCAACTTTGGCGGATGCGACGGTGAGACGTACGACCGAGGTTCCCCTCCGCCCATACCGAAACCACCGGGTTACACAGCAAGTGCCAGTTCGGATTGCCGGAATGCACCCAATTTTTGGCAGCACATGTGGGGACCCACCCGGGGACTCCACGCCAGAGATGAACGAAATCGGACAACGAACGCATGTTGCGTCAAGTCCGGGCAGTGTTTTATGGGTTTTTGGTGCGGAAAATCATAGAAAATCTGTACAGCGTCTGAACGCGACAAATTTTGGCGTGCGTGCCCTGCATGGTCACTATGGCCCGTGGAAAAAAAGAGTGACTTTGGCGGATGCGACGGAGAGACATACGACTGAGGGTCCCCTCCGCACATACCGAAACCACCGGGTTGCACAGCAAGTGCCAGTGTGGTTTGCCGGAATGCACCCAACTTTTGGCAGCACGTGTGGGGACCCGCCCGGGGACCGCACGCCAGAGATGAACAAAATCGGACTACGAATGCAAGTTGCGTCACGTCCGGACAGTGTTTTAGTGGTTTTCGGTGCGGAAAATCATAGAAAATCCGTACAACGTCGGAACATGGCAAATTTTGGCGTGTGTGCCCTGCATGGTCACTGTGGCCCGTGGAAAAAAATGAGGGACTTTGGCGGATGCGATGGAGAGACATACGACCGAGGGTCCCCTCCGACATTACCGAAACCACCGGGTTGCACAGCAAGTGCCAGTGCGGTTTCCTGGAATGCACCCAACTTTTGGCAGCGCGTGTGGGGACCCGCCCGGGGACCGCTCGCCAGAGATGAACGAAATCGAACGCACGTTGCGTGACATCCGGGCAGTGTTTTAGGGGTTTTCGGTGCGGAAAATCATAGAAAATCTGTACAGCGTCGGAACGTGACAAATTTTGGCGTGCGTGTCCTAAATGGTCACTATGGCCCGTGGAAAAAAATGAGCGACTTCGGCGGATGCGACGGAGAGACGTACAACCAAGGGTCCCCTCCGCACATACCGAAACCACCAGGTTGCACAGCAAGTGCTACTGCGGTTTGCCGGAATGCACCCAACTTTTGGCAGCGCGTGTGGGGACCCGCCCGAGGACCGCACGCCCGAGATGAACGAAATCGGACTACAAACGCACGTTGCGTCACGTCCAGGCAGTGTTTTAGTGGTTTTCGGTCCGGAAAATCATAGAAAATCCGTACAGTGTCGGAACGCGACAAATTTTGGCGTGTGTGTCCTGCATGGTCACTGTGGCCCATGCAAAAAATGAGCGACTTTGGCGGATGCGACGGAGAGACGTACGACCGAGGGTCCCCTCCGCTCATACCAAAACCATCGGGTTGCACAGCAAATGATAGAGTGGTTTGCCGGAATGCACCCAAGTTTTGGCAGCGCATGTGGGCACCCGCCCGGGGACTGCATGCCAGAGATGAACGAAATCGGACTACGAACGCATGTTGCGTCACGTCCGGGCTGTGTTTTAGGGGTTTTCGGTGTGGAAAATCATAGAAAATCCGTACAGCGTCGGAACACGACAAATTTTGGCGTGCGTGCCCTGCAAGGTCACTGTGGCCCTGGAAAAAAAATGAGCGACTTTGGTGGATGCGACGGAGAGACGTACGACCGAGGGTCCCCCCCGCACATACCGAAACCACTGGGTTGCACAGCAAGTGCAAGTGTGGTTTGCTGGAATGCACCCAACTTTTGGCAGAGCATGTGGGGACACGCCCGGGACCGCATTTACGAGATGAACGAACTGACTACTTAACGCACGCTGGCCACGTCCGGCAGTGTTTTAGTGGTTTTCGGTGCGGAAAATCATAGAAAATCCGTACAGCGTCGAAACGCGACAAATTTTGGCGTGGGTGCCCTGCATGGTAACTGTGGTCCATGGAAAAAAATTAGCAACTTTGGCGGATGCGACGGAGAGACGTACGACCGAGGTTACCCTCCGCCAATACCGAAACCACCGGGTTACACACCAAGTGCCAGTTAAGTTTGCCGGAATGCACCCAATTTTGGCAGCGCATGTGGGGACCCACCCGGGGACCGCACGACAGAGATGAACAAAATCGGACAACGAACGCACGTTGCGTCATGTCCGGGCAGTGTTTTATGGGTTTTCGGTGCGGAAAATGATAGAAAATCTGTACAGCGTCGGAACGCGACAAATTTTGGCGTGCGTGCCCTGCATGGTCACTGTGGCCCGTGAAAAAAAGAGTGACTTTGGCGGATGGGACGGAGAGACATACTACTGAGGGTCCCTTCTGCACATACCTAAACCACCGGGTTGCACAACAAGTGCCAGTGTGGTTTGCCGGAATGCACCCAACTTTTGGGAGCACGTGTGGGGACCCGGTCGGGGACCGCACGCCAGAGATGAACGAATCGGACTATGAACGCACGTTGCGTCACGTCCGGATAGTGTTTTAGTGGTTTTTGGTGCGGAAAATCATAGAAAATACGTACAGCGTCGGAACATGGCAAATTTTGGCGTGTGTGCCCTGCATGGTCACTGTGGCCCGTGGAAAAAAATGAGGGACTTTGGCGGATGCGATGGAGAGACGTACGACCGAGGGTCCCCTCCGACATTACCAAAACCACCGGTTGCACAGCAAAGTGCCGCAGCAGCTTCGAATGCACCCAACTTTTGGCAAATACAGGGGACCCGCCGGGACCGGACGCCGAGATGAACGAATCGACTACAAACGCACGCTAGGCCACATCCGGCAGTGTTTTAGGGTTTTCGCGAAAATCATAGAAAATCCGATAGCGCCTTAACGTGACAAATTTTGGCATGCGTGTCCTGCATGGTCACTGTGGCCCGTGGAAAAAAATGAGCGACTTCGGCGGATGCGACGGAGAGACGTACGACCAAGGGTCCCCTCCGCACATACAGAAACCACCGGGTTGCACAGCAAGTGCCAGTGCGGTTTGCCGAAATACACCCAACTTTTGGCAGCGCGTGCGGGGAGCCCCGCGAGGACCGCACGCCCGAGATGAACAAAATCGGACTACAAATGTACGTTGCGTCCTGTCCGGGCAGTGTTTTAGTGGTTTTCGGTGCGGAAAATCATAGAAAATCCGTACAGTGTCGGAACGCGCAAATTTTGGCGTGCTTGTCCTGCATGGTCACTGTGGCCCATGCAAAAAATGAGCGACTTTGGCGGATGCGACGGAGAGACGTACGACCGAGGGTCCACTCCGCTCATACCGAAACCATCGGGTTGCACAGCAAGTGCTAGTGTGGTTTGCCGGAATGCACCCAAGTTTTGGCAGCGCGCGGGGACTCTGCCCGGGACCGCATGCCGAGATGAACGAATCGACTACGAACGCACGCTGGCCACGCCCGGGCGTGGTTTTAGGGTTTTCGGCGCGAAAATCATAGAAAATCCGTACAGCGTCGAAACACGACAAATTTTGGCGTGCATGCCCTGCATGGTCACTGTGGCCCGTGGAAAAAAATGTGCGACTTTGGCGGATGTGACGGAGAGACGTACGACCGAGGGTCCCCTCCGCCCATACCGAAACCACCGGGTTGCACAACAAGTGCCAGTGCGGTTTGCCGGAATGCACCCAAGTTTTGGCAGCGCGTGTGGTGACCCGCCCGGGGATAGCATGTTGGGGAACGTAGTAATTTCAAAATTTTCCTATGCACACGCAAGATCATGGTGATGCATAGCAACGAGAGGGGAGAGTGTTGTCTACATACCCTCGTAGACCGAAGCGGAAGCGATCACAACGTAGAGGAAGTAGTCGTACGATCTCCTCGCAATCCGACCGATCCCGGCGCCACATTCGGCGCCTCGAGTTCTTGACACACGACAGCTCGATGACGCCTCCTCGGCTCCAATCCAATAGAGCTTGGGAGGGAGAGTTTCACAAGACGACGGCGTGGTGACGATCTTGATGTACTATCGGCGCAGGGCTTCGCCTAAGCTTTGCGACGATATGACCGAGGTGGAATATGGTGGAGGGGGGCACCGCACACGGCTAAGGAATGATCCGTAGATCAAACTTGTGTGTCCTAGGGTGCCCCCTTGCCCCCGTATATAAAGGAGCAAGGGGGGTGGTGCGGCCGGCTTGGAGGAGTCCTACTCCCACCGGGAGTAGGACTTCCCCCCCTTTCCTAGTTGGAGTAGGTTTGGGGGAGGGGGAAGAGGGAAGGGGGGGCGCCGCCCCCCTCTCCTTGTCCTATTCGGACTAGGGGAGGGGGCGCTGCCTGCCCTGGCCGCCCCTCCTCTTCTCCCTCATGGCCCACTAAGGCCCATTAACCCCGGAGGGTTCCGAACCCCTGTTTCGAGAAAATCCTGATTTCACCCTAACCATTCAACTCCAAATATAGGCTTCCAATATATCAATCTTTATGTCTCGACCATTTCGAGACTCCTCGTCATGTCCGTGATTACATCCGGGACTCCAACTTCTTCGGTACATCAAAATACATAAACTCATAATATAACCGCCATCGAAACCTTGCGCGTGCGGACCCTACGGTTCGAGAACACGTAGACATGACCGAGACACATCTCCGGGTCAATAACCAATAGCGGGACCTAGATGCCCATATTGGTTCATACATATTCTACGAAGATCTTTATCGGTCGATCGCATAACAACATACGTTGTTCCTTTGTCATCGGTATGTTACTTGCCCGAGATTCGATCGCCGGTATCCAATACCTAGTTCAATCTCGCTATCGCAAGTCTCTTTACTCGCTCTATAATACATCATCTCACAGCTAACTCATTAGTTGTAATGCTTGCAAGGCTTCAAAGTGATGTGTATTACCGAGAGGGCCCAGAGATACCTCTCCGACAATCGGAGGACAAAACCTAATCTCAAATATGCAAACCCAACATCCGCCTTTGGAGACACTCAGTAGTACTCCTTTATAATCACCCAAGCACGCCAGGACGCTTGGTAGCACCAAAGTGTTCCTCCGTAAACGGAGTTGCATAATCTCATAGTTACAGAACATGTATATGTCATGGATAAAAGCAAGAGCAACATACTAAACGATCGTGTGCTAAGCTAATGGAATGGGTCATGTCAATCGATCATTCTACTAATGATGTGACCTTGTTGATCAAATAACAACTCTTTGTTCATGGTTAGGAAACATAACCATCTTTGATTAACAAGCTAGTCTAGTAGAGGCATACTAGTGACATATTGTTTGTCTATGCATTCACACATGTATCATGTTTCCGGTTAATACAATTCTAGCATGAATGATAAACATTTATCATGAAATAAGGAAATAAATAATAACTTTATTACTGCCTCTAGGGCATATTTCCTTCAGTCTCCCACTTGCACTAGAGTCAATAATCTAGATTACATAGTAATGATTCTAACACCCATGGAGTTTTGGTGCTGATCATGCTTGCTCGTGGAAGAGGCTTAGTCAACGGGTCTGCAACATTCAGATCCGTATGTATCTTGCAAATCTCTATGTCTCCCACCTGGACTAAATCCCTGGATGGAATTGAAGCGCCTCTTGATGTGCTTGGTCCTCTTGTGAAATCTGGATTCCTTTGCCAAGGCAATTGCTCCAAGATCGTCACGAAGATTTTCATTGGACCCGATGAACTAGGTATGACACCTAGATCGGATATGAACTCCTTCATCCGCACTTCTTCATTAGCTGCTTCCGGTTGCTATGTACTCCGCTTCACATGTAGATCCTGTTGGGGAACGAGTAATTTCAAAAATTTCCTACGCACACGCAAGATCATGGTGATGTATAGCAACGAGAGGGAGAGTGTTGTCTACGCATTCTCGAGACCCGGCGAAGCGATCACAACGTAGAGGAAGTAGTCGACGCTCTCCTCGCGATCCGACCGATCCCGCGCCAAGCATTCGGCGCCCGAGTTCTTGACACACGACAGCTTGATGACGCCCTCAGATCCGATCCAGCCGAGTGTCGAGGGAGAGTTCCACAAGACGACGGCGTGGGACGATCTTGATGTTTCATCGCGCAGGTTTCGCTTAAGCTTCGCGACGGTATAACCGAGGTGGAATATGGTGGAGGGGGCACCGACACGGCTAAGGAACGATCCGTAGATCTAACTTGTGTGTTCTAGGGTGCCCCTGCCCCATATAAAGGAGCAAGGGGAGGGGCTGGCCGGCCAAGGGTGGCGCTGCCAGGAGTCCTACTCCTCCGAGTAGGATTCTCCAATCCTAGTTGGACTAGGATTCCTGAGGGGGAAAGAGAGAGAGGGGGGGGCCCTTCTCCTAGTCCTAGTAGGACTAGGGAAGGGGAGGCGCCACGCCACCTAGGGCTGGCCCCTTCTCCTTTCCACTAAGGCCCATCGAGGCCCATTTACCTCCCGGGGTTCCGTAACCTCCCTAGATTCTAGAATTTCGCCGCCCCGAACCATTCCAACTCCAAACATAGGCTTCCAATATATCAATCTTTATGTCTCGACCATTCCGAGACTCCTCGCCATGTCCGTGATCACATCCGGACTCAACTTCTTCGTACATCAAAATACATAAACTCATAATAACCGCCATCGAAACTTTAAGCGCATGGACTTACGGTTCGAGAACAATGTAGACATGACCTAGAACTATTCACGGTCAATAACCAACAGCGGACCTGATGCCCATATTGGTTCCTACATATTCTACGAAGATCTTTATCGGTTAGACCGCATAACAACATACGCTGTTCCTTTGTCATCGGTATAGTTACTTGCCCGAGATTCGATCGCCGGTATCCAATACCTAGTTCAATCTCGCTACCGCAAGTCTCTTTACTCGCTCCGAATACATCATCTCACAACTAACTCATTAGTTGTAGTGCTTGCAAGGCTTCAAAGATGTGCATTACCGAGAGGGCCCAGAGATACCTCTCCGACAATCGGAGTGAAAAACCTAATCTCAAATACGCCAACCCAACATCTGCCTTTGGAGACACCTGTAGTACTCCTTTATAATCACCCAGCTTACGCTAGACGCTTGGTAGCACCCAAAGTGTTCCTCCGTAAACGGAGTTGCATAATCTCATAGTTACAGAACATGTATAAGTCATGGATAAAAGCAGAGCAACATACTAAACGATCGTGTGCTAAGCTAATGGAATGGGTCATGTCAATCAAATCATTCTACTAATGATGTGACCTTGTTAATCAAATAACAACTCTTTGTTCATGGTCGAAACATAACCATCTTTGATTAACAAGCTAGTCTAGTAGAGGCATACTAGTGACATCTTGTTTTGTCTATGCATTCACACATGTATCATGTTTCCTGTTAATACAATTCTAGCATGAATGATAAACATTTATCATGAAATAAGGAAATAAATAATAACTTTATTATTGCCTCTAGGGCATATTTCCTTCAGCCTCCCACTTGCACTAGAGTCAATAATCTAGATTACATAGTAATGATTCTAACACCCATGGAGTCTTGGTGCCGATCATGTTTTGCTCGTGGAAGAGGCTTAGTCAACGGTCTCCGCAACATTCAGATCCGTATGTATCTTGCAAATCTTATGTCTCCCACCGACTAAGTCCCGGATGGAATTGAAGCGCCTCTTGATGTGCTTGGTCCTCTTGTGAAATCTGGATTCCTTCGCTAAGGCAATTGCTCCAAGATTGTCACGTAAGATTTTCATTGACCCGATGCACTAGGTATGACACCTAGATCGGATATGAACTCCTTCATCCGCACTCTTCATTAGCTGCTTCCGGCTGCTATGTATTCCGCTTCACATGTAGATCCCGCCACGACGCTTTGTTTAGAACTGCACCAACCGACAGCCCTCCGCTTAGTGTAAATACGATCCGGTCTGCGATTTAGAATCGTCTCGATCGCTGTCAAAGCTTGCATCAACGTAACTGCCATTTATGAGCTCTTTGTCACCTCCATATACGAGAAACATATCCTTAGTCCTTTTCGTATTTCAGATGTTCTTGACCGCTGTCCAAAGGATCCACTCGATTACTTTGGTACCTCCTGCTAGGCTTATAGCAAGGCACACATCAGGTCTGGTACACAAGATTGCATACATGATAGAGCCTATGGCTGAAGCATAGGAACATCTTTCATTTTCTCTCTATCTTCTCGCAGTGGTCGGGCATTGAGTCTTACTCAACTTCACACCTTGTAACACGTGCAAGAACCCTTTCTTTGCTTGATCCATTTTGAACTTCTTCAAAATCTTGTCAAGGTATGTGCTTTGTGAAAGTCCAATTAAGCGCCTTGATCTATCTCTATAGATCTTAATGCCCAATATGTAAGCAGCTTCACCGAGGTCTTTCATTGAAAAACTCTTATTCAAGTATCCCTTTATGCTATCCAGAATTCTATATCATTTCCGATCAGCAATATGTCATCTACATATAATATCGTAAATGCTACAGAGCTCCCACTCACTTTCTTGTAAATACAAAGCTTCTCCAAAAGTCTCAGATAAACCCAAATGCTTTGATCACACTATCAAAGCGCTTATTCCAACTCCGAGATGCTTGCACCAGTCCATAGATGGATCGCCGAGCTTGCACACTTTGTTAGCTCCCTTTGGATCGATAAAACCTTCTCGTTGCATCATATACAACTCTTCTTCCGTAAATCCATTCAGAATGCGCTTTACATCCATTTGCCAAATTTCATAATCATAAAATGCGCAATTGCTAACATGATTCGGACGGACTTAAGCATCGCCACGGGTGAGAAGGTCTCATCGTAGTCAATCCCTTGAACTTGTCGAAACCTTTATGCATAAGTCGAGCTTTATAGACAAGAATATTACCGCCGCACGCCTTCTTCTTGAAGATCCACTTGTTTTCTATTGCTTGCCTACCTCGGCAAGTCAACCAAAGTCCATACTTTGTTTTCATACATGGATCCCATCTCGATTTCATGGCCTCAAGCCATTTTATGAATCTGGGCTCACCATCGCTTCTTCATAGTTCGAGGTTCATCATGATCTAGTAGCATGATTTCCGTAATAGGATTACCGCATCACTCGAGCGGATCTTACTCGTTGATCTACGAGGTTCTCAGAGTAACTTGATCTCAAGTTTCATGATCAACATCATCAACTTCCTCACTACTTGGTGTAGGTGTCTCGTAAACCGGTTTCGCGACGAACTACTTTCAAGTAAGGGAGAAGGTACAATTACCTCATCAAGTTCTACTTTCCTCCCACTCACTTCTTTCGAGAGAAACTCCTTCTAGAAAGGATCCATTCTTAGCAACGAATGTCTTGCCTTCGGATCTGTGATAGAAGGTGTACCCAACTATCTCCTTTGGGTATCCTATGAAGACACATTCGATTTGGGTTCGAGCTATCAGTTGAAGCTTTTTCACATAAGCATCGCATCCCCAAACTTTAAGAAACGACAACTTTGGTTTCTTGCTAAACCATAGTTCATAAGGTGTCGCCTCAACGGATTTCGACGGTGTTCTATTCAAGGTGAATGCGGCCGCCTCTAGAGCATAACCCCAAAACGATAGCGGTAAATCAGAAGAGACATCATAGATCGCACCATATCTAGTAAAGTACGACACGACGCTCGACACACCATTACGCTGTGGTGTTCCGGTATGGAGTTGCTAAACTATTCCGCATTGTTTCAAATGTAGACCAAACTCAGAACTCAAATATTCACCTCCACGATCGATCGTAGAAACTTAATTTTCTTGTTACGATGATTTTCAACTTCACTCAAATTCTTTGAACTTTTCAAACGTTTCAGACTTATGTTTCATTAAGTAGATATACCCATATCTCGCTTAAGTCATCCGTGAAGGTGAGAAAATAACGATATCCGCCACGAGCCTCAACATTCATCGGACCACATACATCTGTATGTATGATTTCCAACAAATCTGTTGCTTCTCTCCATAGTACCGAGAACGGTGTTCTAGTCATCTTGCCCATGAGGCACGGTTCGAAGTGCCAAGTGATTCATAATCAAGTGACTCCAAAAGTCCATCAAGATGGAGTTTCTTCATGCGCTTTACAATCGATATGACCTAAACGGCAAGGCCACAAATAAGTTGCACTATCATTATCAACTCGCATCTTTTGGTTTCAACATTATGAATATGTGTATCACTACTATCGAGATTCATCAAAATAGACCACCTCAAGGGTGCATGACCATAAAAGATATTACTCATATAAATAGAACAACCATTATTCTCTCGATTTAAATGAATAACCGCCTCGCATCAAACAAGATCCAGATATAATGTTCATGCTCAACGCAGCACCAAATAACAATTATTTAGGTCTAAAACTAATCCCAAGGTAGATGTAGAGGTAGCGCGTCAATCGCGATCACATCGACTTTGGAACCATTTCCCACGCCATCGTCACCTCGCCCTTTGCCGTAGTTCGCTAATCCGTAGTCCCTGCTTCGAAGTTGCAAATATTAGCAATGTAACCAAGATCAAATACCCAAAGCTACTACGAGCTCTAGTAAGGTACACATCAATAACATGTATATCACATATACCTTTGTTCACCTTGCCATCCTTCTTATCCGCCAAATACTTGGGGCAGTTCCGCTTCAAAGGACTAGTCCGCTTGGCAAGAGAAGCACTCGCCCAGGTTTAGGGCCGACTTGGGTTTTTCTCCGAGCAGAACTTGCTTGCTGTTCTTCTTGAAGTTCCCTTCTTCTTCCCTTTGCCTTTCTTCTTGAAACTAGTGGTCTTATTGACCATCAACACTTGATGCTCCTTCTGATTTCTACCTCCGCAGCCTTTAGCATTGCGTAAGAGCTCTGTATAGTCTTTACTAACCCTTGCATATTATAGTTCATCACGAAGCCTTTGTAGCTTGGTGGCGTGATTGAAGAATTCATCAATGACACAATCATCCGGAAGATTAACTCCCAATTGTGTCAAGTGATTGTAGTACCTGCACATTCTCGAGTATATGCTCACTAATGTAACTATTCTCCTCCATCTTGCAGCTATAGAACTTATTGGAGACTTCATATCTCTCAATCCGGCATTCTGTTGAATATTAACTTCAACTCCTCGAACATCTCATATGCTCCATGACGCTCAAAACGCCGTTGAAGTCCCGGTTCTAAGCCGTAGCATGGCACATCGAACTATAGAGTAGTCATCACTTTGCTCGCCAGACGCTCATAACATCTCGCAGCTGCATTAGCAAGAGGTTGCACCTAGCGGTGCATCCAGACGTAACTCTTCAGGCAGCAATGAGGATGATCCTCGTTACGGACCCAATCCGTAATTGCTACCATCATCTTTCAACTTTGCTTTCAAGGAACGATTAAAATTCAACGAACAACAAAGACGAGCCATCTATCTACAATCAAACATAAACAAGCAAGATACTATCAGTACTAAGTTCATGATAAATTTAAGTTCAATTAATCATATTACTTAAGAACTCCCACTTAGAAAAACATCTCTAGTCATCTAAGTGATCACGTGATCCAAATCAACTAAACCATAACCGATCATCACGTGAAATGGAGTAGTTTTCAATGGTGAACATCTTATGTTGATCATATCTACTATATGATTCACGCCGACCTTTCGGTCTCCGTGTTCCGAGGCCATATCTCGCATATGCTAGGCTCGCAAGTATAACCCGAGTATTCTGCGTGCAAAACTGGCTTGCACCCATTGTAGATGGACGAGAGCTTATCACACCCGATCATCACGTGGTGTCCGGGCACGATTTAACTTTGGCAATGGTGCATACCGGGAGAACACTTCTTGATAATTTAGTGAGAGATCATCTTAT
Source organism: Aegilops speltoides (assembly GCA_021437245.1). Lineage (NCBI taxonomy): Eukaryota > Viridiplantae > Streptophyta > Magnoliopsida > Poales > Poaceae > Aegilops > Aegilops speltoides. The sequence continues at coordinate 74,145 of JAHHZJ010003106.1, read as the reverse complement.
AATGCTACCGCCAATCAAAGCAAGATAAGATGCATAAAAGGATAAACATCACATGCAAATCAATATAAGTGATATGATATGGTCATCATCATCTTGTGCTTCATGATCTCCATCTTGCAGCACCACCATGATCACCATCGCCACCGGCGCCGACACCTTGATCTCCATCGAGCATCGCTTGTCGCCTCGCCAAACTTATGCTTCTACGACTATCGCTACCGCTTAGTGATAAAGTAAAGCATTACAGGGCGCATTGCATTGCATACAATAAAGCGACAACCATATGGCTCCTGCCAGCTGTCGATAACTTCGTTACAAAACATGATCATCTCATACAATAAAATATAGCATCACGCCTTGACCATATCACATCACAACATGCCCTGCAAAAACAAGTTAGACGCCCTCTACTTTGTTGTTGCAAATTTTACGTGGCTGCTACGGGCTTAAGCAAGAACCAGTCTCACCCACGCATCAAAACCACAACGATATTTCACAAATAGACTCCGCTTTAACCTTCTCAAGGACCGGCGAGCTACACTTGCTTCAACTAAAGTGAGAGAGACAGCACCCACCAGCCACCTTTAAGCAACGAGTGCTCAGAAGCGGTGAAACCAGTCTCGCGAAGCGCACGCAGAATGTCGGTCTGGGCCGCTTCATCTCACAATACCGCTGAACCAAAGTATGACATGCTGGTAGGTAGTATGACTTGTATCGCCCACAACTCACTTGTGTTCTACTACTGCAAAACATCAAACCATAAAAACCTAGGCTCGATGCCACTGCTGGGGAACGAGTAATTTCAAAATTTTCCTACGCACACGCAAGATCATGGTGATGTATAGCAACGAGAGGGGAGAGTGTTGTCACGCACTGTGAGACCGGGCGAAGCGATCACAACGAGAGGAAGTAGTCGACGCTCTCCTCGCGATCCGACCGATCCCGCGCCACATCCGCGCCCGAGTTCTTGACACACGACAGCTTGATGACGCCCCTCAGACTCGATCCAGCCGAGTGTCGAGGGAGAGTTCCACAAGACGACGGCGCAGGACGATCTTGATGTTTCACGCGCAGGCTTCGCTTAAGCTTCGCGACGGTATAACCGAGGTGGAATATGGTGGAGGGGGCACCGCACACGGCTAAGGAACGATCCGAGATCAAACTTGTGTGTTCTAGGGTGCCCCCGCCTCAGATATAAAGGAGCAAGGGGAGGGGCTGGCCGGCCAAGGGTGGCGCCAGGAGTCCTACTCCTCCGGGAGTAGGATTCCCCCAATCCTAGTTGGACTAGGATTCCTGAGGGGGAAAGAGAGAGAGGGGGCCCTTCTCCTAGTCCTAGTAGGACTAGGAAGGGGAGGCGCGCCACCTAGGGCTGGCCCCTTCTCCTTTCCACTAAGGCCCATCGAGGCCCATTTACCTCCCGGGGTTCCAGAACCTCCCTGCATTCCAGAATTCCCGCTTTCCTCGAACCATTCAACTCCAAACATAGGCTTCCAATATATCAATCTTTATGTCTCGACCATTCCGAGACTCCTCGTCATGTCCGTGATCACATCCGGACTCAACTTCTTCGTACATCAAAATACATAAACTCATAATAACCGCCATCGAAACTTTAAGCTGCATGGACTCTACGGTTCGAGAACAATGTAGACATGACCTAGAACTATTCACGGTCAATAACCAACAGAGGGACCTGATGCCCATATTGGTTCCTACATATTCTACGAAGATCTTTATCGGTCGATCCGCATAACAACATACGTTGTTCCCTTTGTCATCGGTATGTTACTTGCCCGAGATTCGATCGCCGGTATCCAATACCTAGTTCAATCTCGCTACGCAAGTCTCTTTACTCGCTCCGTAATACATCATCTCACAACTAACTCATTAGTTGTAGTGCTTGCAAGGCTTCAAAGATGTGCATTACCGAGAGGGCCCAGAGATACCTCTCCGACAATCGGAGTGACAAAACCTAATCTCAAATACGCCAACCCAACATCTGCCTTTGGAGACACCTGTAGTACTCCTTTATAATCACCCAGCCACGCTGGACGCTTGGTAGCACCCAAAGTGTTCCTCCGTAAACGGAGTTGCATAATCTCATAGTTACAGAACATGTATAAGTCATGGATAAAAGCAGTAGCAACATACTAAACGATCGTGTGCTAAGCTAATGGAATGGGTCATGTCAATCAAATCATTCTACTAATGATGTGACCTTGTTAATCAAATAACAACTCTTTGTTCATGGTCAGGAAACATAACCATCTTTGATTAACAAGCTAGTCTTGTAGAGGCATACTAGTGACATCTTGTTTTGTCTATGCATTAACACATGTATCATGTTTCCGGTTAATACAATTCTAGCATGAATGATAAACATTTATCATGAAATAAGGAAATAAATAATAACTTTATTATTGCCTCTAGGGCATATTTCCTTCAGATCCCGCTACGACGCTTTGTTTAGAACTGCACCAACTGACAGCTCCTCCGTTTAGTGTAAATACGATCCGTCCGCGATTTAGAATCGTCTCGGATCAAGTCAAAGCTTGCATCTACGTAACTGCCATTTATGAGCTCTTTGTCACCTCCATATACGAGAAACATATCCTTAGTCCTTTTCGTATTTCAGATGTTCTTGACCGCTATCCAAAGGATCCACTCGATTACTTTGGTACCTCCCTAAGCTTATAGCAAGGCACACATCAGTGTCCGTACACAGCATTGCATACATGATAGAGCCTATGGCTCAAGCATAGGAACATCTTTCATTTTTTCTATCTTCTGCAGTTGGTCGGGCATTGAGTCTTACTCAACTTCACACCTTGTAACACAGTGCAAAACCCTTTCTTTGCTTGATCCATTTTGAACTTCTTCAAAATTTTGTCAAGGTATGTGCTTTGTGAAAGTCCAATTAAGCCGCCTTGATCTATCTCTATAGATCTTAATGCCCAATATGTAAGCAGCTTCACCGAGGTCTTTCATTGAAAACTCTTATTCAAGTATCCCTTTATGCTATCCAGAAATTCTATATCATTTCCAATCAGCAATATGTCATCTACATATAATATCGTAAATGCTACAGAGCTCCCACTCACTTTCTTGTAAATACAAAGCTTCTCCAAAAGTCTCAGATGAACCCAAATGCTTTGATCACACTATCAAAGCGCTTATTCCAACTCCGAGATGCTTGCACCAGTCCATAAATGGATCGCTGAGCTTGCACACTTTGTTAGCTCCCTTGGATCGATAAAACCTTCTCGTTGCATCATATACAACTCTTCTTCCGTAAATCCATTCAGAATGCGTCTTTACATCCATTTGCCAAATTTCATAATCATAAAATGCGCAATTGCTAACATGATTCGGACAGACTTAAGCATCGCCACGGGTGAGAAGGTCTCATCGTAGTCAATCCCTTGAACTTGTCGAAAACCCTTTGCATAAGTCGAGCTTTGTAGACAAGAATATTACCGCACGCCAGCCTTCTTCTTGAAGATCCACTTGTTTTCTATTGCTTGCCTACCCTCGGCAAGTCAACCAAAGTCCATACTTTGTTTTCATACATGGATCCCATCTCGCATTTCATGGCCTCAAGCCATTTTATGAATCTGGGCTCACCATCGCTTCTTCATAGTTCGTAGGTTCATCATGATCTAGTAGCATGATTTCCGTAACAGGATTACCGCATTCACTGCGCGGATCTTACTCGTCGATCTATGAGGTTCTCAGAAGAACTTGATCTCAAGTTTCATGATCAACATCATCAACTTCCTCACTACTTGGTGTAGATGTCTCTAAACCGGTTTCGTGACGGACTACTTTCAAGTAAGGGAGAAGGTACTATTACCTCATCAAGTTCTACTTTCCTCCCACTCACTTCTTTCGAGAGAAACTCCTTCTCTAGAAAGGATCCATTCTTAGCAACGAATGTCTTGCCTTCGATCTGTGATAGAAGGTGTACCCAACTGTTTCCTTTGGGTATCCTATGAAGACACATTCGATTTGGGTTCGAGCTTATCAGTTGAAGCTTTTTACATAAGCATCGCATCCCCAAACTTTAAGAAACGCACAACTTTGGTTTCTTGCTAAACCATAGTTCATAAGGTGTCGCCTCAACGGATTTTGACGGTGTTCTATTCAAGGTGAATGCGCCGCCTCTAGAGCATAACCCCAAAACGATAGCGGTAAATCAGAAGAGACATCATAGATCGCACCATATCTAGTAAAGTACGACACGACGCTCGACACACCATTACGCTGTGGTGTTCCGGTGGCGGAGTTGCAAACTATTCCGCATTGTTTCAAATGTAGACCAAACTCAGAACTCAAATATTCACCTCCACGATCGATCGTAGAAATTTAATTTTCTTATTACGATGATTTTCAACTTCACCCGAAATTCTTTGAACTTTTCAAATGTTTCAGACTTATGTTTCATTAAGTAGATATACCCATATCTCGCTTAAATCATCCGTGAAGGTGAGAAAATAACGATATCCGCCACGAGCCTCAACATTCATCGGACCACATACATCCGTATGTATGATTTCCAACAAATCTGTTGCTCTCTCCATAGTACCGAGAACGGGTTCTAGTCATCTTGCCCATGAGGCACGGTTCGCAAGTGCCAAGTGGTTCATAATCAAGTGACTCCAAAAGTCCATCAAGATGGAGTTTCTTCATGCGCTTTACAATCGATATGACCTAAACGGCAAGCCACAAATAAGTTGCACTATCATTATCAACTCTGCATCTTTTGGTTTCAACATTATGAATATGTGTATCACTACTATCAAGATTCATCAAAATAGACCACTCTTCAAGGGTGCATGACCATAAAAGATATTACTCATATAAATAGAACAACCATTATTCTCTCGATTTAAATGAATAACCGCCTCGCATCAAACAAGATCCAGATATAATGTTCATGCTTAACGCAGCACCAAATAACAATTATTTAGGTCTAAAACTAATCCCAAGGTAGATGTAGAGGTAGCGTGTCGATCGCGATCACATCGACTTTGGAACCATTTCCCACGCCAAGATCGCCACCTCGCCCTTTGCCGTTGTTCGCTAATCCGTAGTCCCTGCTTTCGAGTTGCAAATATTAGCAATGTAACCAAGATCAAATACCCAGTGCTAAGCTATCATGAGCTCTAGTAAGGTACACATCAATAACATGTATATCACATATACCTTTGTTCACCATGCCATCCTTCTTATCCGCCAAATACTTGGGGCAGTTCCGCTCAAAGGACTACCTCATGGCAAGAGAAGCACTCGGCCAGTGTTTAGAGCCGACTTGGGTTTTTCTCCCGAGCAGCAACTTGCTTGCTGTTCTTCTTGAAGTTCCCTTCTTCTTCCCTTTGCCATTCTTCTTGAAACTAGTGGTCATATTGACCATCAACACTTGATGCTCCTTCTGATTTCTACCTCCGCAGCCTTTAGCATTGCGTAAGAGCTCTGTATAGTCTTTACTAACCCTTGCATATTATAGTTCATCACGAAGCCTTTGTAGCTTGGTGGCGTGATTGAAGAATTCGTCAATGACACAATCATCCGGAAGATTAACTCCCAATTGAGTCAAGTGATTGTAATACCGACATTTTGAGTATGTGCTCACCGACCTAACTATTCTCCTCCATCTTGCAGCTATAGAACTTATTGGAGACTTCATATCTCTCAATCCGCATTCTGTTGGAATATCAACATCAACTCCCCGAACATCTCATATGCTCCATGACATTCAAAACGCCGTTGAAGTCCCGGTTCTAAGCCGTAGCATGGCACAATCGAACTATAGAGTAGTCATCACTTTGCTCGCCAGACGCTCATAACATCCGGTGTTGCTCCCGCAAAGCAGGCCTCGCACCTAGCTGTGCATCCAGACGAAACTCTTCTGTCCAGCAATGAGGATAATCCTCAAAGTTACGGACCCAGTCCGTAGTTGCTACCATCATCTTTCAACTTTGCTTTCTCAAGGAACGCATTAAAATTCAACGGAACAACAAAGACGAGCCATCTATCTACAATCAAACATAAACAAGCAAGATACTATCAGTACTAAGTTCATGATAAATTTAAGTTCAATTAATCATATTACTTAAGAACTCCCACTTAGATGACATCTCTCTAGTCATCTAAGTGATCACATGATCCAAATCAACTAAACCATAACCCATCATCACGTGAAATGGAGTAGTTTTCAATGGTGAACATCTTATGTTGATCATATCTACTATATGATTCACGCCGACCTTTCGGTCTCCGTGTTCCGAGGCCATATCTCGCATATGCTAGGCTCGCCAAGTATAACCCAAGTATTCTCAGGTGCAAAACTGGCTTGCACCCGCTGTAGATGGACGAGAGCTTATCACACCCGATCATCACGTGGTGTCCGGGCACGACAAACTTTGGCAACGGTGCATACTCGTGGAGAACACTTCTTGATAATTTAGTGAGAGATCATCTTATAATGCTACCGCCAATCAAAGGAAGATAAGATGCATAAAAGATAAACATCACATGCAAATCAATATAAGTGATATGATATGGTCATCATCGCCTTGTGCTTCGTGATCTCCATCTCAGCAACACCATCATGATCACCATCGCCACCGCGCGACACCTTGATCTCCATCGTAGCATCGTTGTCGCCTCACCAATCTTATGCTTCTACGACTATCTCTACCGCTTAGTGATAAAGTAAAGCATTACAGGCTGCATTGCATTTCATACAATAAAGCGACAACCATATGGCTCCTGCCATTGCCGATAACTTCGTTACAAAACATGATCATCTCATACAATAAAATATAGCATCACGCCTTGACCATATCACATCACAACATGCCCTGCAAAAACAAGTTAGACGCCCTCTACTTTGTTGTTGCAAATTTTACGTGGCTGCTACGGGCTTAAGCAAGAACCAATCTCACCCACGCATCAAAACCACAACGATTCTTCACAAATAGACTCCGCTTTAACCTTCTCAAGGACCGGCGAGCCACACTCAGTTCAACTAAAGTGAGAGAGACAGACACCCGCCAATCACCTTTAAGCAACGAGTGCTCAGAAGCGGTGAAACCAGTCTCAGAAGCGCACGCTGTAATGTCGGTCCGGCCACTTCATCTCACAATACCGCTGAACCAAAGTATGACATGCTGGTAGGTAGTATGACTTGTATCGCCCACAACTCACTTGTGTTCTACTCTGCAAAACATCAAACCATAAAACCTAGGCTCGGATGCCACTGCTTGGGGAACGAGTAATTTCAAAATTTTCCTACGCACACGCAAGATCATGGTGATGCATAGCAACGAGAGGGAGAGTGTTGTCTACGCACTCAGAGACCAAGCGAAGCGATCACAACGTAGAGGAAGTAGTCGACGATCTCCTCGCGATCCGACCGATCCCGCGCCACATTCGCGCGCCTCGAGTTCTTGACACACGACAGATCGATGACGCCCCTCGGCTCCAATCCAAAGAGAGTCGGAGGGAGAGTTTCGTCAAGACGACGGCGGCAGGACGATCTTGATGTACTATCGGCGCAGGCTTCGCCAAGCTTTATGCACGATATGACCGAGGTGGAATATGGTGGAGGGGGCACCGCACACGGCTAAGGAACGATCCGTAGATCAAACTTGTGTGTCCTAGGGTGCCCCCTGCCTCAGATATAAAGGAGCAAGGGGGGAGGTGCGGCCGGCTTGGAGGAGGCGCGCTGAGGAGTCCTACTCCCACCGAGTAGGACTCCCCCTTCCTAGTTGGAGTAGGATTGGGGAGGGGAAGAGGGAATGGGGCGCCGCCTCCTTGTCCTATTCGGACTAGGGGAGGGGGCGCGGCCTGCCCCGGCCGCCCCTCCTCTTCTCCCTCATGGCCCACTAAGGCCCATTAACCCGCTGGAGGGTTTCGTAACTCCTGTGTTCCCAGAAATCCCGATTTCACCCGAACCATTCCGATCTCCAAATATAGGCTTCCAATATATGAATCTTTATGTCTCGACCATTTCGAGACTCCTCGTCATGTCCGTGATCACATCCGGACTCAACTTCTTCGTACATCAAAATACATAAACTCATAATATAACCGCCATCGAAACCTTGCGCAGCGGACTTACGGTTCGAGAATAATGTAGACATGACCGAGACACATCTCCGGTCAATAACCAATAGCGGACCTAGATGCCCATATTGGTTCCTACATATTCTACGAAGATCTTTATCGGTCGACCAGACATTACAACATACGTTGTTCCCTTTGTCATCGGTATGTTACTTGCCCGAGATTCGATCGCTTGTATCCAATACCTAGTTCAATCTCGCTATCGCAAGTCTCTTTACTCGCTCCGTAATACATCATCTCACAGCTAACTCATTAGTTGTAATGCTTGCAAGGCTTCAGTGATGTGTATTACCGAGAGGGCCCAGAGATACCTCTCCGACAATCGGAGTGACAAAACCTAATCTCAAATATGCCAACCCAACATCCGCCTTTGGAGACACTGTAGTACTCCTTTATAATCACCCAGCTTACGCCAGACGCTTGGTAGCATCCAAAGTGTTCCTCCGTAAACGGAGTTGCATAATCTCATAGTTACGTGAACATGTATATGTCATGGATAAAAGCAGAGCAACATACTAAACGATCGTGTGCTAAGCTAATGGAATCGGGTCATGTCAATCGATCATTCTACTAATGATGTGACCTTGTTAATCAAATAACAACTCTTTGTTCATGGTTAGGAAACATAACCATCTTTGATTAACAAGCTAGTCTAGTAGAGGCATACTAGTGACATATTGTTTGTCTATGCATTCACACATGTATCATGTTTCCGATTAATACACTTCTAGCATGAATGATAAACATTTATCATGAAATAAGGAAATAAATAATAACTTTATTATTGCCTCTAGGGCATATTTCCTTCACAGCACGCCAGAGATGAACGAAATCAGAGTATGAACGCACGTTGTGTCACGTTCGGTCAGTGTTTTAGGGGTTTTCGGTGCGGAAAATCATAGAAAATCCGTACAGCGTCGGAACGCGACAAATTTTGGCATGCGTGCCCTGCATGGTCACTGTGGCCCATGGAAAAAAATGAGTGACTTTGGCGGATGCGACGGAGAGATGTACGACCGAGGGTCCCCTCCGCACATACCGAAACCACCGGGTTGCACAGCAAGTGCCAGTGCGGTTTGCAGGAATGCACCCAACTTTTGGCAGCACGTGTGGGGACCCGCCCGAGGACCGCACGCCCGAGATGAATGAAATCGTACTATGAACGCACGTTGCATCACGTCTGGGCAGTGTTTTAGTGGTTTTCGGTGCGGAAAATCATAAAAAATCCGTACAGTGTCGGAACGAGACAAATTTTGGCGTGCGTGTCCTGCATGGTCACTGTGGCCCGTGCAAAAAATGAGCGACTTTGGCGGATGCGACGGAGAGACGTACGACCGAGGGTCCCCTCCACTCATGCCGAAACCATCGGGTTGCACAGCAAGTGCCAGTGCGGTTTGCCGGAATGCACCCAAGTTTTGGCACCCAGGAGTTACTACGAGTACTGGTAAGGTACACATCAATTACATGTATATCAAATATACCTTTGGTGTTGCCGGCCTTCTTGTCCGCTAAGTATTTGGGGCAGTTCGCCCAAAGGACTCTTCCCGATGCAATAAAAGCACTCGTCTCGTGCTTGGGTCCATTCTTTGACTTCTTCCCAAGAATCGGTTTTCCAAGCGCAACAACATCCTTGCCGCCTTTCTTGAAGTTCTTCTTGCCCTTGCCCTTCTTGAACTTAGTGGTTTTATTGACCATCAACACTTGATGTTCCTTCTGATTTCTACCTCTGCTGACTTCAGATTGAAAATACTTCAGGAATGGTCTTCACCATCCCCGTGATATTGTAGTTCATCACAAAGCTCTTGTAGCTTGGTGGGAGCGATCAAGGATTCTGTCACAATGACCGCCTATCCGGAGGTTAATGTCCAAATGGGACAAAGCGGTTGTGCAACCCGTATATTTTGAGTATGTGCTCACCGACAAAACTATTTTCCTCCATCTTACAACTATAGAACTTGTCGGAGACTTCATATCTCTCGACCCAGGCATGAGCTTGGAAAACTAGTTTCAGCTCCTCGAACATCTCATATGCTCCGTGTTGCTCAAAACGCTTTTGGAGCCCCGGTTCTAAGTCAGTAAAGCATGTCGCACCGAACGAGGGAGTAATCATCAAGACGAGACCGCCAAGCCGCTCATAACGCCTTGGTTGTCTCGAACGGTGCATCACCTAGCGGTCCTTCTAGGACATATTGTCTCCTCGCAGCTATGAGGATGATCTCGTGTTCCGGACCCAAATCCGATAGTTGCTGCCATCATCTTTCTCGCTTGGTTTTCTAGGAACGCTGAGTTCATGTTGACATGAGCGCTGGCCATTTGATCTACAAGACATATTTGCAAAGGTTTTATACTAAGTTCATGATAATTAAGTTCATCTAATCAAATTATTACAATGAACTCTCACCGATTAGACATCCCTCTAGTCATCTAAGTGTTACACGATCCGAGTCGACTAGGCCGTGTCCGATCATCACGCGGAGACGGACTAGTCATCGCCGGTGAACATCTCCATGTTGATCGATCTTCTATACGACTCGTGTTCGACCTTTCGCCTCTGTGTTCCGAGGCCATGTCTGTACATGCTAGGCTCGCAAGTTAACCATAAGTGTTTTGCATGTGTAAATCTGTCTTACACCCGCTGTATGTGAACGTAAGAATCTATCACACCCGATCATCACGTGGTGCTTCAAACCATTTAACTTTAGCAACGGTGCACGCTTAGGGAGAACACCGCTTGAAATTGTTGTAAGGGATCATCTTATTTACTACCGCCGTTCTAAGTAAGCAAGATGCATAAACATAATAAACATCACATGCAATTATATAGTAGTGACATGATATGGCCAATATCATATAGCTCCATTGATCTCCATCTTCGACCCATGATCATCTTTGTCACCGCATGACACCATAATTCCATCATCATGATCTCCATCATCGTGTCTTCATGAAGTTGTCACGCCAACGACTACTTCTACTTCTATGGCTAACGCGCTTAGCAATAAAGTAAAGTAATTTACATGGCGCTCTCCAATGACACACAAAGTCATACGTAAATAAAGACAACTCCTATGGTTCTCGCCGTTGTCATACTCATCGACATGCAAGTCGTGATTCCTATTACAAGAACATGATCTCATACATCACAATATATCATTCATCATTCATCACAACTTTGGCCATATCACATCACAAGACACTTGCTGCAAAAACAAGTTAGACGCCCTCTAATTGTTGTTGCAAGTTTTACGTGGCTTCTATAGGTGATCTAGCAAGAATGTTTTCACCTACATTAAAGCCACAACGTGATTTTGTCAACTTCTATTTACCCTTCATAAGGACCTTTTCGTCAATCCGCCCAACTAAAGTGGAGAGACAGACACCCGCCAGCCACCTTATGCAACTTGTGCATGTCACCGGTGGAACCGGTCTCACGAAGCGCACGTAAGGTTGGTCCGGCCGCTTCATCCCACAATACCGCTGAAGCAAGATAAGACTAGTAGCGGCAAGCAAGTAGACAAGATCTACGCCCACAACAAAATTGTGTTCTACTCGCGCAATAGAGAACTACGACAGACCTAGCTCGATACCACTGCTAGGGGAACGCTAGTAAAATTAAAATTTTTCCTACGGTTTCACGAAGAACCATCTATGAGTTCATCTAAGCAACGAGTCAAGGAGAGAGATTGCATCTACATACCACTTGTAGATTGCGTATGGAAGCGCTCAAGGAACGGTGATGATGGAGTCTTACTCGCCGTGATTCAGATCACCGATGACCAAGTGCTGAACGGACAGCACCTCCGCTCAACACACGCACGAACGGACGACGCCCTCCGCCTTGATCCAGCAAGGGGAAGGAGAGGTTGAGGAAGATAGCTCCAGCAGCAGCACGACGGCGCAGGTGGTGTTGGAGCAGCAAGATTCGGCTGTGGCTTCGCCAAGCTCGTGACGGAGGAGGAAGGTGTTGGGAGAGGAGGGCTGCGCCTTGGTTGTGTCCAAAGCAGACCTTCCTTCACCCCTCTATTTATAGGGAAGGGGCAGGTCTGCCCCTCTAGATGAGATCTAGAGGGGGCGGTGGCTGGAGGGGGCTTGCCCCTGCCAAAGGGGGGCGCCCCACTAGGGTTTCCCCGCCAACCCTAGGCGATGGGCCCAAGGAGGGCGCCAGCCCTCTAGGGGCTGGTTCCCGCCCCTTGCGCCCATGAGGCCCTCCGAGAGGGGTGGCTCCTCCCGTGGACCCCTCAGAACCTCTTCGTGGCCCCAGACAATACGGATATGCCCCTAAACTTTCCCGTGTCCGCATGACAACTTCCCATATATAAATCTTCACCTCCCGACCATTCCGAACTCCTCGTGACGTCCGGATCTCATCCGGACTCAACAACATTCGTAATCACATACAAGTCTTCCTAATAACCCTAGCATCACCGAACCTTATGTGTAGACCCTACGGGTTCGGGAGACACGAGACATGACCGAGAAGGTTCTCGGCAATAACCAACAGCGGATCTGGATACCCATGTTGGCTCCTACATGCTCCTCGATGATCTCTTCGATGAACCACGATGTCGAGGATTCAAACAACCACGATAAAATTCCTTTGTCAATCGGTACGTTATTTGCCCGAGACTCAATCATCGGTATCCCAATACCTGCTCAGCCTCATATCGCAAGTCACTTTACTCGCATCAGAATGATGATCCCGTGACCAAACACTTGGTCACTTTGAGCTCATTATGATGATGCATTACCGAGTGGGCCCAGAGATACCTCTCCGCCATAATGGAGTGACAAATCCTAGTCTCGATCCGTGTCAACCCAATGACACTTTCAGAGATCCCCGAGTGCACCTTTATAGTCACCCAGCCACGCCAGACGCTTGGTACACCCAAAGCACTCCTACGGTATCCGGGAGTTAGACGATCTCATGGTCTAAGGAAAAGATACTTGACATTGGAAAAGCTCTAGCAAACGAACTACACGATCTTGTGCTATGCTTAGGATTGTCTTGTCCATCACATCATTCTCCTAATGATGTGATCCCGTTATCAACTACATCCAATGTCCATAGTCAGAAACCATGACTATCTGCTGATCAACGAGCTAGTCAACTAGAGGCTTACTAGGACATATTATGGTCTATGTATTCACATGTGTATTACGATTGCCGGATAATACAGTTATAGCATGAATAAAGACAATTATCATGAACAAGGAAATATAATAATTATCCTTTTATTATTGCCTCTAGGGCATATTTCCAACAATCTCCCACTTGCACTAGAGTCAATAATCTAGTTACATTGTGATGAATCGAACACCCATAGAGTTCTGGTGTTGATCATGTTTTCCTCGCGACAGAGGTTTAGTCAACGGATCGGAGACATTTAGATCCGTATGTACATTGCAAATATCTATGTCTCCATCTTGAACATTTTCACAGATGGAGTTGAAACGACGCTTGATGTGCGTGGTCTTCTTGTGAAACCTGGGCTCCTTGGCAAGGGCAATAGCTCCAGTGTTGTCACAGAAGAGTTTGATCGGCCCCGACGCATTGGGTATGACTCTAGGTCGGTGATGAACTCTGCTCACCCAAATTGCTTCATGCGCTGCCTCCGAGGCTGCCATGTACTCCGCTTCACATGTAGATCCCGCCACAACGCCTCGCTTGCAAACCGCACGAGCTCACCGCCCACTGCTCAACATATACACGATCTGGTTTGTGACTTAGAGTCATCCAGATCCGTGTCGCTTAGCGCCGACGTAACCCTTTACGACGAGCTCTTCATCACCTCCATAAACGAGAAACATGTCCTTTGTCCTTTTCATGTACTTCAGATATTCTTGACCGCTGTCCAAAGGTTCCTTGCCAGGATTACTTTGGTACCTTCCTACCAAACTTACGCCAAGGTTTACATCAGGTCTGGTACATAGCATGGCATACATAATAGATCCTATGGCTGAAGCATAGGGGATGACACTCATCTCTTCTTTATCTTTGGCCGTGGTTGGGCATTGAGCCGAGCTCAATCTCACACCTTGCAACACAGGCAAGAACCCTTTCTTGGACTGATCCATTTTGAACTTCTTCAAAATCTTATCAAGGTATGTGCTTTGTGAAAGACCTATGAGGCGTCTCGATCTATCCCTATAGATCTTGATGCCTAATATGTAAGCAGCTTCTCCAAGGTCCTTCATTGAAAAACACTTATTCAAGTAGGCCTTAATGTCTGTCCAAAAGTTCTATATCATTTCCCATCAAGAGTATGTCATCTACATATAATATGAGAAATGCTAAAGAGCTCCCACTCACTTTCTTGTAAACGCAGGCTTCTCCATAAGTCTCAGATAAACCCAAACGCTTTGATCATCTCATCAAAGCGTAATGTTCCAACTCCGAGATGCTTGCACCAGCCCATAAATGGATCGCTGGAGCTTGCATACTTTGTTAGCATTCTTAGGGTCGACAAAACCTTCTGGCTGCATCATATACAGGTCTTCCTTAAGATGTCCATTAAGGAATGTTGTTTTAACATCCATCTGCCATATCTCATAATCATAGTATGCGGCAATTGCTAACATGATTCGACGGACTTCAGCTTTTCTACGGGAGAGAATGTCTCATCGTAGTCAACCCCTTGAACTTGTCGATAACCCTTAGCGACAAGTCGAGCTTTATAGATGGTAACATTACCATCCACGCCCGCCTTCTTCTTAAAGATCCATTTGTTTTCTATCGTCACGATCATCGGGCAAGTCTCTGTCAAAGTCCATAATTTGTTTTCATACATGGATTCTATCTCGGATTTCATGGCTTCAAGCCATTTGTTGGAATCGGGCCCGCCATCGCTTCTTCATAGTTCAAGGTTCACCTTGTCTAACAACATGATTTCTAAGACAGGTTGTTGTACCACTGGTGCGGAACGTGTCCTAGTGGACCTTCGGTTCAAGAGGAGCTTGATCCAAGTATCTTGATCATCATCATTAACCTCCTCTCTTGTTAGTGCAGCACCACAAGAACATCTTCCCGAGTTGCACTACTTCCTGCTTCAAGAGGTAGTACTTCATGAAGCTCTACTTTCCTCCCACTTATTTCTTTCGAGAGAAACTTTTTCCAAAAGTATCCGTTTGGCAAAAAGGTCTTGCCCTCGGATCTTAAGTAGAAGGTATACCCAATGGTTTCCTAAGGGTATCCTATGAAGACACATTTTTCCGACTTGGGTTCGAGCTTTTCAGGTTGAAGTTTCTTGACATAAGCATCACATCCCCAAACTTTTAGAAACGACAGCTTAGGTTTCTTCAGAAAACCATAATTCATACGGTGTCGGCTCAACGGATTTAGACGGTGCCCTATTTAAAGTGAATGTAGCTGTTTCTAGAGCGATCCCCAAAATGATAGCGTAAATCAGAAGAGACATTGTCGGTGTCAAACCGCGGATCTCGGTAGGGGGTCCCGAATCAAGCGCCTAGGCGGATGGTAACAAGAGACGAGGGACACAATGTTTTTACCTGTGTTCGGCCCTCTCGATGGAGGTAAAACCTCACGCCCCGCTTGATTAATATTGATGATATGGGTAGTACAAGAGTAGATCTACCACGAGATCAAGGAGGCTAAACCCTAGAAGCTAGCCTATGGTATGATTGTTTAGATGTATCTTCGCCCCACGGATTAAGGCCCTCCGGCTTATATAGACACCGGAGATGGCTAGGGTTACACAGTAGTCGGTTACAATGGTAGGAGATCTACATATCCAGATTGCAAGCTTGCCTTCCACGCCAAGGAAAGTACCATCCGGACACGAGCCGGAGTCTTCGATCTTGCATCTTCGTAGTCTAGGAGTCCGGCGGATATTGATAGTCCGCTGTCCGACACCCCTAGTCCAGACTCCTCAAGAGTCTCTCGAACCAGTCTTCAATGGCGATAAGTTCGGGCGTATAATGTTCGGCATTGTGAGGCGGGTTCCTCCCTTGAATAATCTAGAGAAGATAATGAACACCAGGATAGTGTCTGGCTCTGCAAAATAAATTCCACATTCCACCATAGAGAGAATAAAATGTACACTTAGCTCAATCTGCCGACGATTATGCGGCGTGCATCACACCGCAACCAAGCCTTTGTTTGAATTATCGCCCACCTCAAAGACGCTTAGCTTAAGCGTTTCTTGGCACGCCCTGCCTAAGAAGAGATCGTGTTCCCTTATTTCGGATTCTCATCAATACGCAGGTAGAACCCAACCGCGCCATTGATGGTGGCGCTTGGGAGATAGGCGAGATTTACCAGCCGGTGAGGGACGATAGTTTTTCCGCCTTATATATAAGGGATAAGGATTTACCTTCTCACCCACGCCTTCTTCCTCCTTTGCTCATCCATCCCAAATAACTCAAGCCCCAACGCCTAAGCTCACAAGATCTCGCCGACCTTTCTCCTAATATGTCCGGAGCGGAGGTAATGGTTGGCCTCCACCGCTAAGGAGGAGGACATCACCAAGCTGCGCGACACCGGTACCTTTTCCAGCGATATCACAGATCGGCCGCCTCGACGAGGGGCAGCTCATCCCTACCCCCGGCCTCATGAGAGGGTCATCTTCTCCCCACTTCCTCCGCTGGATCGGGCTTTCCGCCCATCCATTTGTCCGGGGCTCATGTTTTACTACGGCCTGATTTCCACGATCCGCGCCAACTTCATCCTCAACATCTCGGCGCTTATCGTCAGGTGCGAGGCCTTTCTCGCATCCAGCCCCACTTCGCCCGTGGGCTCAAGACCTTCAATGTCAAGCCGTTGTTTGTGAAGGGACGCAAGCGAATGCGGAGGCGCCATGTTGGGCAAACCGCCCAACGCCCATTGGCTAGAAGGACCTTCGTGGACTCCGCTAAGGGGTGGCAATCGGGTGGTTCTACATCACCGAGCCGCCGAAGCCCACATGGGCGGCGGCCCCGAAGTTTAGATCTCGAATCCCCATGCAGCTCACCTCCGGAAAGAGAAGGGCTTGCAGCAAGCAGTCCGTGGAGGTGACGGACTCGAGCCTGCATCAAGAAGATGGTGAGCACACGCCCGCCCGCCGATGTGGTCCAAGTCATGCTCCTCCGGCGGATTCTCCCATGCCAAGAACGGCCATTCAAATTGTGGGAGTTTAATCCGGAACAGCACCAGACGTTAAGCGGGCTCTTCGATACAACACACGAAGGTGCCTGGAGGTGCTGTTCAAGGGCGCCGAAGCCCCCGCATCCGTGACCAAAGACCGCGGATTCAGCTCGCAGTCTCCGACTGACGAGGTAAGTGATTCAACCCCATTATGGGACACTTGTGGTAATTAGATTGACTCTAGTGAGGTTTTAATCTGCCTCTTCCTTTGACAGAATGGATGGAGAAGGCTGTTACCATCAGCCCGGCCCCATGCCGAAGACTCCAGTGGACGCCCGCTTAGCGGGTTGCTGGTTCTGCACCGCACGTGGTGCCGAGAAGAAGGCTGCAGCAGTGGTCATGGGACTCAAAGAGTTCCCGTGAATCGCATCCGACGACGACGAGGACTCTCCTCAAGACGAGGAGGAAGAGTACTCTCTCCCGGAGGAGGAGAGAAGAAGAGGAAGGCTTCCCAATCGGGCGGCCAAGGGTCCAAAAGGGGAGAACTATCCTCGACAGTTTCGCCAACATCAGCTGCGAGGATGAGTGGCTCTCAAGGGCCAAAGCGTCCGCCGATCGTAAGTATTCGGATCGCTTATATGCCGTGATCTTTCATGTCGCGTAGTATCCTTCTAACGCCGCATTCTCGTCTGTAGTCCGGCCGATGACGACCTCCCGACTCAATGAGCGGTCGTTGGCTTCGCCGGACGAGATTCCGCCCCGACCGCCTACCCCCGCTACCGACGAGGACGCCGAGGTGGGATCCCAAAAGGGGACCCATCAGAGGAGGCTCCGGAGGCGCCGCCAGCGACTCTCCTCGACTTTGCGCCGACTCTACATCGAACCCGTAGTGGTTCCAGAGTCCGCAAGCGCCCTTCAAAGAAGGGCAGATCGCGACGCCGCGACTCCTGCCCAACCGAGGCGCCGGATAACTTGCCGGAGGCGCTTAAAGGCGCTCCATCGAGGAAGAACACCGCACTCTCATGAGTGGGTGATTGAGAAGGTCCAGCCGCCAAGAGCGGCTGACCGAAGCTCGCAGCAGCCTTCTAACAAAGCTTTGAGGTAAGAAGTTAAAATTATGTAATGTAATACCGCATAGACAGAGCCCTCGATGCTTAGTTCGTGTTCGGAAGGAAAAGCCGACTATGGATCTAACAAGATATACGCAGGTTGCTAAAAATATGTCAATATGGGTTTGCAGTGTTGCGCCGCCGACCTCGCCGCATTAACGGCGGATGTCGAGGTGTTGAAGAAGGACCTCGAGCGGTCCGAGCACGAAGCTCGGCCATGCCAAGAGGCAGCTCGAGGAAAAGAAGGTGAGTAACACCACTTAAAATAAGTACCTTACGTAAAAGGATTTTGCTGCAAATTAAACTAACAAGGATAATATGTATTGCAGGGCCACTAATGAGGTGGCAGCCCTCAAGGATGCCGTGTCCGTGGGTCGAACGCAATGCGCCACGGATCGGGCCGAGCGAGAAAAGCAAGAGGCACCGTGGCGGAAGTTCGCAAGAGCCCGTGCTCATGGAAAAGCATGAGAGTTTGGAGCGTGACTCCAAGACTCGAGAGTCCGAGCTTGCCTCGCCTCGAAGTGCCAAGTCCGCTAAGGCCGAGGCCCGTAAGGCCCATATGGAAATAGAGGACATGAAGAAGATAGCGCGGTAAGGCCTTTTTCATGCAAAGCAGTGCATGTTAATGTAAATTACCGGATACTTACCCGACCGAGCTCTGTATGCTTGCAGATCTGCCAGAAAGGCGCCCGATGCCGCCAGATTCTATCGTGGGCAGGAGGGAGCTCGACGGAGAAGGTCTTCGTGTCAAGATGCCGAGGCCGCCATCCGGCTGCCTCTAAGCCACCAGCTGAAGCACTGGTCGAACTCCACAAGGTAGCCGAGGAGGCCATGAAGGGCCTCATAGTCCGCTATGGCTCGACACAGCCATGCCCGAAGCTAATTTGCCTCGCGGCGCGGCTGGTGGATGCATGCCCAAGGCTGGATGTAGTCAAGCGCCCGCCGTATTGAAGGCGCTGCCGGCCCTTGCCCGCATAAAGGTGCAATGGGCAAACCGATGCGGAGAGGCTTCTCATGGACCCACCGCCGCCGGGCAAGGAGCATCACACACCAGAGCGGTATTATAAAGTTGTCCTGAAGGGAGCCTGCGATATTGCAGATGTGTGCTCCCGGAATGTAGTTTTTGAGTGAACTCACTATGTGTTTATCCTGTGCGCTAAAGCTTCGTTTATATGCGCCATGAGAAACGCTTGTTTAATTTAAAATATTACCTTTTGTGCGACCGTTTGTTAAATCTGAGAGATGGCAAGTCGTTATTTCAAAATTTCCCCAAGCCACAAGTGCCGGGTGTTAGGTGATAAACTTGAGCACTCTTGTTCCCATTTTTGGGTCCATCTAGGAGGTGCTCAACACGACCTAACAAGGCGACCGGACTTATAATGCTTGAACACTCTCACTTAGCCATAGAATTCTAAAATTTTAAATTTCATGAAGCCCTCGTATTCAAAAGACCAACCGGGCGCTATCCACGCCTTCATCGGACATTATCCGAACTCGTCAAGCGGGCGTGAGTCTTTATGACCCGAGAGAACCTCTCTAACAGCGACTCGCCTCGCCTTATCATGCCGCCAGTTTTAGCTTTCCATCGAGGCATTAACCCGCTCAACCAGGCGCAATCACGCTTGTTCTCCCAGCTACCTTAGCCAACGGAACGGAATGTAAGGCACAAAAACATGGGAGCCGCAAACCCAACTATTGACCCAAGACATGATTCGAGCCGATTCATATAATGCTATAAGTTCGGGTGCCGACTTGTGAAAGTGTTCGGACTTAATCACACCATAATGTGGGGAATGAAGTCTCGTGGCATATTTGGCCGTACCAAAATATACGGGTGCAAGATGTCATATAATGAACATATGTATAAAAGATAATGTACTTGCAAAAAAAGAAGTGCTGCGTTATTTATGAAAGAAGGTCTGCTAATAAAGCGGACTGACACAAATAGTGCGGTAAGCAAGGGATTTGGACTAAATAAACATGTCCCCCTCTAGGGATGAGCTGCAGACTTGGTGTATGTAATTGAATTTAATGCTCGTAATTGAGACCACCTGAATATTCGCCGCGACCTCCTTTAGTCCTTGACTGTTTGCATCATGAGTTCGGCAAGTTCACGTCAAACAGGCTTCCGATTAATGAGTCCTGTATACATAAAAGAAGAAAAGATAAAATAAACCAAGGGGGGCGCCGTGTGAGCCCCTCGTGGTCGAGCCGCACTTGGTCCCTTGTGATCGAGCCCTTCCTCGCGCCCATGGTATCTCCAAAGCGTAATGATGTACGCGAGTGTTATTCTTGTGATCATGCGCGGCGAGGGTTAGCCAGATTGCTACGCTGCGGTTCGATCGCGCCAGTGGTCTTGGTTAGTATTGCTTCGGCGCTTTGATGTATCCGACTTTTAGCTGCCGGACTTGAGAATTGCCGAGAAGGCTGCTCAGATTTCGCCATGAGAGTCGCCAGATGTTCCTCCTATCGAGGGAGCGCCCGTATTCCCATTGACCGTAATGACTCCACGAGGGCCCGCATCTTGAGCTTTAGGTATGCGTAATGCGGCACCGCTGAATTTTGTAAACGCGTTCGTCCGAGCAGCAGAGCATGATAGCCATCATGAACGGAACTATATCGAAGATTAACTCTTCGCTTCGAAATTATCCGGATCCAAGACCACTTCCAGCAGGACCGAGCCTGCATAGCTTGGCTTCCACTCCTCGATGACACCTTTAAAGGTTGTCTTTGTAGGCTTAATCCTTGATGGGTCTATGCCCATTTTGCGACCGATCCTCGATAAAGCAGGTTCAGTTGCTACCGCCCATCAGACTCTCGTGAGGTGGAACCCATCGATGATTGGGTCTAAAACCAATGCAGCGAATCCGCCATGGCGATGTTGGTCGGATGGTCTCTTCGATCGAAAGTGATCGGGCAAGAGGACCATGGGTTGAACTTTGGGGCGACTGCTCCATCGCCAGACGCCCCGTAGTGTGCGCTTCCTCCCTCTTGGGTACATGGGTCGCAGATATCATATTCACCGTCCGCACTTGTGGAGGGAAACCTTCGCCCTCTATTGTTCGGGCGGCCGGTCTCTTCCTCGCCGCCGCTATTGATGGCGTGAGATCATCGCCGCGGGCCATATGGATGTGGAGAAGGTAGTCTTCGATCCACACCACGGGTCTGCTGTGCCATCGTAAGATTCGGCGTTTACGGGTTTAAACCTTCGGGATCCGATGATCCATTACTTCGCCGCTGAAGCATAACGGGTATGCGGCGCTCAGATTGAACGATATCGCGACGCAGCTCGAGAGAGCACCGCTCGCTGTGTTCGCCCGCCAGGTTATTGTATCCGCAAGACGGTATTCGCTGTGGGTTGTGGGCGCCCACGCGATCCGTAGATGGATCTGGATTGCCTTGCTTTGTCCTCCAATATGTCTCGCAAGTCCGGCGCGCTCCTCTGGCTTGCACTTTTGGAGCGACGCTGGGTATAGTCTTGGCCGGGAGCCTAGATGCTCTTCCGTCACGACCACGGGTGGTCGGTCACCATGTCGCGGCGCTGGTGATGAAGGTATGTATGCTTCCTCCTCTAATCGGGGACCAGCTTGGCGCCATGGGTAACTTTTCGAGGACGCTCGAAGTTTGTACTTTCGCCGCGAGGACCTCGGTCCATCGATCGCCAGCAGGTCCCGACAGCTTGAAGTCGCTGCCGCTTTTTCTTTAGGCTGTTTGTCGTGGCGATATGCCCGCGCTTGAAGCAATCTTGTTCGATGGGGTCTCGTGCACGCATTTAATTCGCCATCGCTGAGGCTTTCTTCGCCTTCGAGGGAGGCATATAGTTATCATCCTCAACCCTTCGCCCCGCCGCCTCTCGGGGCTTGCTTCGCATCCTCCCGCGTGAGTCTTGCCGAGGGGATTGTCTTCGCGCTCGAGTGTTATTGTCTCCTGTGCCGGAATCTCCATTCTGCTTTGGCGGATTTAGAGCGCATCACCGACGCCGCGCTTGGTTGCTTTTTAAAGAGTATGCTCCGCCGCTTCTTCGCCATCCCTTCTTTGGGGTATCCACCATGTATACGCTATATGACGAGGTGGCCTTCCAAAGGCCTCAGAGGCGCTGGTTCTCGTTCGCTCTCAAAGATCGCCGCCCATAGCGCCGATGTCTTCGAGTTGTAGTCAGCATGTCGGCTAAACTCGACTGGCTACAAAGTGGGTGGTGGGTGGCTCAATTTCTTCGTCCGTCTGATTTCCAACCATCCCGCCATAATCCGCCAGACTCTCCCGATAACAAGAGATGTTTTAATGAGTTTAGGATATCGCCGAAAGGCGAGTGTTGGAATATGTCCGTGGTGGTGAATTCATAACCGCGCCAATCCGACCGATCAAGAGGGGCGCGGAGGTTCGAGTCCGCGCCGGAATCACGAAGTCTCGCAGGGACAAGGTCGTTGTTCGCCTAATCGCCGGGATGTTGAAGCCCCGGGCGGCGCTTCATCCACCGACTCGATCTGGGCGATCGGCTCCGCCAATCGCCAAGCGGATTCGAAAAGCGCCACCAAGGCACCGCCCAGCGGCAGAGCTAGATCGCGCCCATCGCCACGGCGGGCGCGCTGCCGGCCAGGGCTCAAGTCCGTCAAGATCAAGTCTCCGCGTCATCGGCCGTGAAGTTTAGGTTTCCAAATCTGACTCGACGCCAGGGGCGAAGCTGATCCGCTTCCGATGGCCAAGTGAATTGCCCGCAGCAAAAGCCGCCGAATACGTAAGATCCGTCCGGGAGAAAAGTTCACTCGACAGCGCTGTTGGTTGAAGATGCCATCGCTTCATCGGTGACGCATACGAGGAACTCTCAATGAAAGCACCAATGTCGGTGTCAAACCGCGGATCTCGGTAGGGGGTCCCGAATCGCGCGCCTAGGCGGATGGTAACAAGAGACGAGGGACACAATGTTTTACCTGTGTTTGGGCCCTCTCGATGGAGGTAAAACCTCACGCCCCGCTTGATTAATATTGATGATATGGGTAGTACAAGAGTAGATCTACCACGAGATCAAGGAGGCTAAACCCTAGAAGCTAGCCTATGGTATGATTGTTTAGATGTATCTTCGCCCCACGGATTAAGGCCCTCCGGCTTATATAGACACCGGAGAGGGCTAGGGTTACACAGTCGGTTACAATGGTAGGAGATCTACATATCCAGATTGCCAAGCTTGCCTTCCAAGCCAAGGAAAGTACCATCCGGACACGAGCCGAGTCTTCGATCTTGCATCTTCGCTGTCCGGGAGTCCGCGGATATTGATAGTCCGCTGTCCTGACACCCCTAGTCCAGACTCCTCACA
Organism: Aegilops speltoides; assembly: GCA_021437245.1. NCBI lineage: Eukaryota > Viridiplantae > Streptophyta > Magnoliopsida > Poales > Poaceae > Aegilops > Aegilops speltoides. The sequence goes on along the minus strand of JAHHZJ010003106.1, from coordinate 50,516 downwards.
CATCATAGACCGCACTATATCCAATAGAGTGCGACACGACGCTCGACACACCGCTACGCTGAGGTGTTCCAGCGGCGTGAGTTGTGAAACGATTCCACATTTCCTGGCGCGCATCAAATTCGGACTTATATATTCTCCTCCACGATCCGATCAGAGGAACTTTATCTTCGGTCACGCTGATTCTCTACCTCATTCTGAAATTCTTTGAACTTTTCAAAGGTCTCGATTTGTGTTTCATCAAGTATACATACCCATATCTACTCAAGTCATCGCGAGAGTGAGAACATAACGATATCCTCCATGAGCCTCAACGCCATTGACCGCATACATCGGTATGTATGATTTCCAATAAGTTGGTTGCTCGCCCATCGCTCCGAGAACGGAGTCTTGGTCATTTTGCCCATGAGGCATGGTTCGCATGTGTCAAATGATTCATAATCGAGAGACTCTAAAAGTCCATCAGCATGGAGCTTCTTCATGCATTTGACACCAATGTAACCAAGGTGGCAGTGCCACAAGTATGTGGGACTATCGTTATCAACTTTACATCTTTTGGTATTCACACTATGAATATGTGTAACATTATGTTCGAGATTCATTAAGAATAAACCATTGACCATCGGAGCATGACCATAAAACATATCTCTCATATAAATAGAACAACCATTATTCTCAGATTTAAATGAGTAGCCATCTCGTATCAACCGAGATCCAGATACAATGTTCATGCTCAAACTTGGCACCAAATAAAAATTATTAAGGTTTAAAACTAATCCCGTAGGTAAATGTAGAGGTAGCGTGCCGATAGCGATCACATCGACCTTGGAACCATTCCCGCGCCAAGATCGTCACCTCGCCCTTCGCCAGCCTCCGCTTATTCCGCAGCTCCCGCCGTGAGTTACAAATATGAGCAACGACACCGTATCAAATACCTGTGAGTTACTACGAGTAATCGGTAAGGTACACATCAATTACATGTATATCAAATATACCTTTGGTGTTGCCGCCTTCTTGTCCGCTAAGTATTTGGGGCAGTTCCGCTCCAAAGGACCTTCCCTTTGCAATAAAAGCACTACCTCGTGCTTGGGTCCATTCTTTGACTTCTCCCGCAATCGGCTTATCGGCGCGCAACATCCTTGCCGCCTTTCTTGAAGTTCTTCTTGCCCTTGCCCTTCTTGAACTTAGTGGTTTTATTGACCATCAACACTTGATGTTCCTTGTTGATTTGTACCTCACGACTTCAGATTGAAAATACTTCAGAATGGTCTTCACCATCCCTTCATATTGTAGTTCATCACAAAGCTCTTGTAGCTTGGTGGGAGCGATCAAGGATTCTGTCAATGACCGCCATCCGGAGGTTAATGTCCACTGACAAAGCGGTTGTGCAACCTGCACATTTTGAGTATGTGCTCACCGATGTAACTATTTTCCTCCATCTTACAACTATAGAACTTGTCGGAGACTTCATATCTCTCGACCCGGCATGAGCTTGGAAAACTAGTTTCAGCTCCTCAACATCTCATATGCTCCGTGTTGCTCAAAACGCTTTTGGAGCCCCGCTTAAGTCGTAAAGCATGCTGCACCGAACGAGGGAGTAATCATCAAGACGAGACCGCCAAGCCGCTCATAACGCCTTGGTTGTCTCGAATGGGTGCATCACCTAGCGTCCTTCTAGGACATATTGTTTCGGCAGCTATGAGGATGATCGCCGTGTTCGTGACCCAAATTGTAGTTGCTGCCATCATCTTTCAGCTTGGTTTTCTAGGAACGCGCTGAAGTTCATGTTGACATGAGCGCTGGCCATTTGATCTACAAGACATATTTGCAAAGGTTTTAGACAAAGTTCATGATAATTAAGTTCATCTAATCAAATTATTACAATGAACTCCCACCGGATTAGACATCCTCTAGTCATCTAAGTGTTACACGATCCGAGTCGACTAGGCCGTGTCCGATCATCACGTGAGACGGACTAGTCATCATCGGTGAACATCTCCATGTTGATCGATCTTCTATACGACTCATGTTCGACCTTTCGCCTCTGTGTTCGAGGCCATGTCTCGTACATGCTAGGCTCGCCAAGTTAACCCTAAGTGTTTTGCATGTGTAAATCTGTCTTACACCCGCTGTATGTGAACGTAAGAATCTATCACACCCGATCATCACGTGGTGCTCAAACCATTTAACTTTAGCAACGGTGCACGCTTAGGGAGAACACCGCTGAAATTGTTGTAAGGATCATCCTATTTACTACCGCCGTCTAAGTAAACAAGATGCATAAACATAATAAACATCACATGCAATTATATAGTAGTGACATGATATGGCCAATATCATATAGCTCCATTGATCTCCATCTTCGGGGCTCCATGATCATCTTTGTCACCGGCATGACACCATGATCTCCATCATCCTGATCTCCATCATCATGTCTTCATGAAGTTTTCACGCCAACGACTACTTCTACTTCTATGGCTAACGCGTTTAGCAATAAAGTAAAGTAATTTACATGGCGTTCTCCAATGACACGCAGGTCATACAAAAATAAAGACAACTCCTATGGCTCCTGTCAGTTGTCATACTCATCGACATGCAAGTCGTGATTCCTATTACAAGAACATGATCTCATATATCACAATATATCATTCATCATTCATCACACCTTTGGTCATATCACATCACAAGACACTTGCTGCAAAAACAAGTTAGACGTCCTCTAATTGTTGTTGCAAGTTTTACGTGGCTTCTATAGGTGATCTAGCAAGAACGTTTTCTTAACTAAGTTAAAGCCACAACGTGATTTTGTCAACATCTATTTACCCTTCATAAGGACCCTTTTCATCGAATCCGCTCCAATTAAAGTGGGAGAGACAGACACCTGCCAGCCACCTTATGCAACTTGTGCATGTCACCGGTGGAACCGGTCTCACGAAGCGCACGTAAGGTTGGTCCGGCCGCTTATCCCACAATACCGCTGAAGCAAGATAAGACTAGTAGAGGCAAGCAAGTTGACAAGATCTACGCCCACAACAAAATTGTGTTCTACTCAGGCAATAGAGAACTACGACAGACCTAGTTCGATACCACCGTTGGGGAACGCAGAAAATTAAAATTTTCCCACGGTTTCACCAAGATCCATCTATGAGTTCATCTAAGCAACGAGTCAAGGAGAGAGATTGCATCTACATACCACTTCTAGATTATGCGGCGGAAGCATTCAAGGAATGGTGATGATGGAGTCGCATCACCGTGATTCAGATCACCGAGGACCAAGTGCCGAACGGACAACACCTCCGCTCAACACACGACGGAATGGACGACGCCTCCGCCTTGATCCAGCAAGGGGGAAGGAGAGGTCGAGGAGGATAGCTCCAGCAGCAGCACGACGGCGTGGTGGTGTTGGAGCAGTAGTACTCCGACAGGGCTTCACCAAGATCGTGACGGAGGAGGAGAGGTGTTGGGAGGGAGGGCTTCACTTGGTTGTGTCCAAGAGCCTCCCTCACCCCTCTATTTATAGGGAAGGGCAGGAGCCGCCCTCTAGATGAGATCTAGAGGGGGTGGCGGCAGGAGGGGCTTGCCCCTGCAAAGGGGGCGCACCCACTAAGGTTTCCCAACCCTAGGCGATGGGCCCAAGGGGGCGCCAGCCTCTAGGGGCTGGTTCCCTGCCCCTTGCGCCCATGAGGCCCTCCGAGAGGGGTGGCTCTCCCGTGGACCCCGAACCTCTCCGTGGCCCCAGACAATACCGATATGCCCCAAAACTTTCCAAAGGTCCGCATGACAACTTCCCATATATAATCTTCACCTCCGACCATTCCGAACTCCTCTGACGTCCGGATCTCATCCGGACTCAACAACATTCGTAATCACATACAAGTCTTCCTCATAACCCTAGCGCCACCGAACCTTATGTGTAGACCCTATGGGTTTGGGAGACTTGTAGACATGACCGAGACGGTTCTCGGCAATAACCAACAGCGGATCTCGATACCCATGTTGGTCCTACATGCTCCTCGATGATCTCATTGGATGAACCACGATGTCGAGGATTCAAACAATTCCGTGATACAATTCCCTTTGTCAATCGGCACGCATTTGCCCGAGACTCGATCGCCGGTGTCCCAATACCTCGCTTAGTCTCAAGCATCGCAAGTCACTTTACTCATACCGTAATGGATGACCCCGTGACCAAACACTTGGTCACTTTGAGCTCATTATGATGATGCATTACCGAAAGTGGGCCCAGAGATACCTCTCCGCCATACGGAGGACAAATCCCGCCTCGATCCGTGTCCACCCAATAGACACTTTCGAGATACCGTAGTGCACCTTTATAGTCACCCAGCTTACGCTATGACGCTTGGTACACCCAAAGCACTCCTACGGATCCGGGAGTTACACGATCTCATGGTCTAAGGAAAAGATACTTGACATTGGAAAAGCTCTAGCAAACGGCACACACGATCTTGTGCTATGCTTAGGATTGGGTCTTGTCCATCACATGATTCTCCTAATGATGTGATCCCGCTATCAACGATATCCAATGTCCATAGCCGTGAAACCATGACTATATGTTGATCAACGAGCTAGTCGACTAGAGGCTTACTAGGACATATTATGGTCTATGTATTCACACGCAGTATTATGATTTCCAGATAATACGCTTATAGCATGAATAAAGACAATTATCATGAACAAGGAAATATAATAATAATCCTTTTATTATTGCGCCTAGGCATATTTTGTGCGGAAAATCATAGAAAATCTTTACAGATCGGAACGCGACAAATTTTGGCGCAGTGTTCTCGCATGGTCACCGTGGGCCCATGGAAAAGAAAATGAGCGATTTTGGCTAATGCGACGGAGAGACGACGACCGAGAGTCCCTCCGCCCATACAGAAACCACCGGTTGCACAAGCAAGTGCCAAAGGCGACGGCCGGAATGCACCCAACTTTTGGCAGCGCAGGGGGACCTGCCCGGACCGCACTCCAGAGAAGAACGAATCGACTACGAACGACGCTATGCTTCGTCTGGGCAGTGTTTTAGGGTTTTCGTGCGGAAAATCATAGAAAATCCGCATAGCGCCGACGTGACAAATTTTGGCGCATGTGTCTCGCAAGGTCATTGTGGCCCGTGGAAAAAATGAGCGATTTTGGCGGATGCGACGAGAGACGACGACCGAGGGTCCCTCCGCACATACCGAAACCACCGGGTTGCACAGCAAGTGCCAGTGTGGTTTGCCGGAATGCACCCAACTTTTGGCAGCACGTGTGGGGACCCGCCCGGGGACCGCACGCAAGAGATGAATGAAATCGGACTACGAACGCACATTGCGTCATGTCCGAGCAGTGTTTTAGTGGTTTTCGGTGCGGAAAATCATAGAAAATCCGTACAATGTTGGAACGCGACAAATTTTGGCGTGTGTGCCCTGCATGGTCACTGTGGCTCGTGGAAAAAAATGAGAGACTTTGGCGGATGCAACAGAGAGACGTACGACCGAGGTTCCCCTCCGGCCATACCGAAACCACCGGTTGCACAAAGAAGTGCCGCGGCGTTTGGTCGAATGCAACCAAGTTTTGGCAACAAGGCTTGGGGACCCGCCAGGACCGCACGCCAGAGATTAATGAAATCGATCACTAACGCACGCTGCGCCACGTCCGGCAGTGTTTTAGGGTTTTTGCGGAGAATCATACAATATCCGTGACAGCGCCGAACGCAATAATTTTGGCGGCGTGTCTCGCACGGTCATCGTGGGCCCATGGAAAAAAACTGAGTGACTTTGGCGGATGCGACGGAGAGACGTACGACCGAGGGTCCCCTCTGCCCATACCGAAACCACTGGGTTGCACAGCAAGTGCCAGCGGAGTTTGCCGGAATGCACCCAACTTTCGGCAGCGCCTGTGGGGACCCGCCCGGGGACCGCACGCCAGATATGAAAGAAATCGGACTACGAATGCACGTTGCGTCACGTCCGGGCAGTGTTTTAGTGGTTTTCGATGCGGAAAATCATAGAAAATTCGTACTGCATCGGAATGCAGCAAATTTTAGCGTGCGTGTCCTGCATTGTCACTGTGGCCCGTGGAAAAAATGAGCGACTTTGGCGGATGCGATTGAGAGACATACGACCGAGGGTCCCCTCCGCCCATACCGAAACCACCGGGTTGCACATCAAGTGCCAGTGCGGTTTCCTGGCACCCAACTTTTGGCAGCGCGTGTGGGGACCCGCCCGAGGACCGCACGCCAGAGATGAACGAAATCGGACTACGAATGCACATTGCGTCACATCCGGGCAGTGTTTTAGGGGTTTTCGGTGCGGAAAATCAGAGAAAATTCGTACAGCGTCGGAATGCGACATATTTTGGCATGCGTGCCCTGCATGGTCACTGTGGCCCATGGAAAAAATATAGAGACTTTGGCGGATGCGACGGAGAGATATACGACCGAGGGTCCCCTCCGCCCATACCGAAACCACCGGGTTGCACAGCAAGTGCCAGTGCGGTTTGCCGGAATGCAAGCAACTTTTGGAAGCACGTGTGGGGACCCGCACGGGGACCGCACGCCAGAGATGTACGAATCGACTACTTAACGACGCTATGGCCACGTCTGGTACTATTTTAGAGTTTTCGCCAGGAAAATCATAGAAAATCCATACAGCGCGGAACACGACATAAATTTTGGCAAGCGTACATGCATGGTCACCGTGGGCCCGTGGAAAAAAATGAGCGACATTGGCGATGCGACGGAGAAACGACGACCGAGGGTCCCTCCGCCCATACCGAAACTACCGGTTGCACAAAGAAGTGCCGCGGCGGTTTGCCGAATGCACCCAACTTTGGCAGCGCTGCTGGGGACACGCCCGACGCACCACACACCGAGATGAATGAAATCGACTACGAACGCACGCTATGCCACGTCCGGCAAAGGTTTTAGTGGTTTTCGCGGAAAATCATAGAAAATCCGACATCGCCTAACGCGACATATTTTGGCGCGCGTGTTCTGCATGGTCACCGTGGGCCCGTGGAAAAAATGAGCGATTTTGGCGGATGCGACGGAGAGACGATGACCGAGGGTCCCTCCGCCCATACCGAAACCACCGGTTGCACAAAGAAGTGATAGTGCGGTTTGCCGAATGCACCTAAGTTTTGGCAGCGCGTAGGGACCCGCCCGGGACGGCACGCTAGAGATGAATGAAATTGGACTATGAACGCACGTTGCGTCACGTCCGCGCGGTGTTTTAGGGGTTTTCGGTGCGGCAAATCCTAGAAAATCCTTACAGCGTCGGAACGCACCAAATTTTGGCGTGCATGCCCTACATGGTCACTGTGGCCCGTGGAAAAAAATGAGCAACTTTGGCGGATGCGACAGAGAGACGTACAACCGAGGGTCCCCTCCGCCCATACCGAAACCACCGGTTGCATAGCAAGTGCCGCGGGTTTGCCGAATGCACCCAACTTTGGCAGCGCATGGGGACTCGCCTGGGACCGCACGCTAGAGATGAATGAAATCGATTACGAACGCACGCTAGGCCATGTCCGGAAGTGTTTTAGGGTTTTGGTGCGGAAAATCATAGAAAATCCGACAGCGCTGGAACGCGACAAATTTTGGCGCGTATGTCCCGCATGGTCACCGTGGGCCCGTGGAAAAAATGAGCGACTTTGGCGGATGCGACAGAGATGTACGATCGAGGGTCCCTCCGCGACATACCGAAACCACGGGTTGCACAAAGAATCGCCAAAGGCGGTTTGCCGAATGCACACAACTTTGGCAGCGGTGGGGACCCGCCGGGACACGCAACGACATCTAAGGGCTGCAACCCGGCGTTGTTTTGAAGTTGTTTTCGTGCGGAAATTCACAGAAAATCAGGTACAAACACGGAAGCGCCGCAAATTTTGTAATGCGTGACTCGCATATTACCGCGCATGCGCAGCAAAATGAGCGATTCATGCGGATGCGACGGTTACATGGGACGACCGAGGTTCTCTCGGCGACATACCGAAATCCACCGGGTTGCATGTTAAGTGCCAGCAAGGTTTCCCGAATGCACCAAACTTTTGGCAGCGCTGGCAGGGGACCTACCGCGGACCGCACGCCAGAGATGAACGAAATCGGACTATTAACGGACGCAGCGCCACGTCCGGGCAGTGTTTTAGGGGTTTTGTGCGGAAAATCATAGAAAATCCACATAACGCCTGAACGCGACATATTTTGGCGTATGTTCTCGCATGGTCATCAGAGTCGCGGGAAAAAATGAGCGATTTCGAAGCGGATGCGAATGGAGAGACGACGGATTTAGGTTCCCTCCGCCCATACCGAAAACCACCGGTTGCAGCAGTGCGCGATAGTGCGGTTTGCCGAATGCACCTTAACTTTGGCACGCGTGTAGGGACACAATTGGGACCGCACGCTAGGGAGATGAACGAAATCGGACTATGAACGCACGCTACGCCACGCCCGCGCTGGTGTTTTAGGGTTTTCGCGGCAAATCCTAGAAAATCTTTAAGGCCATTTTAACGCACTGGGCTTTTTGGGCGCGCGCGTCCTCATATGGTCACTGCGGGTTCCGCGGAAAAAGGGGAGAAACTTTTGCGGATGCGTTAGAGAGATCGTGACGACCGAGGGTCCCTCCGCCCATAACGAACCTACCGGGTTGCATAGCAAGTGCCAGTATGGTTGGTTTGCCGAATGCACCTAACTTTTACAAATAAGGTCAGGGGACACGTACCACTCACCACACACCAGAGGGCGAATGAAATCGACTACGTAACGCATGCTGCGGCCACGGCCCGGCGCAGGTTTTAGTGGCTTTTAAAAGGAAGACGCCAAAGATGAACGAATCGACTACTTAACGCACATTGCGCCACGCCCCGGCAGTGTTTTAGTGGTTTTCGGTGCAGAGAATCATAGAAAATCCGTACAGTGTCGGAACGCGACAAATTTTGGTGTGCGTGTCCTGCATGGTCACTGTGGCCCGTGGAAAAAAATGAGCGAATTTGGCGGATGCGACGGAGAGACATACGACCGAGGTTCCCCACCGCCCATATCGAAACCACCGGATTGCACGGCAAGTGCCAGTGCGGTTTGCCGGAATGCACACAAGTTTTGGCAGCGCATGTAGGGACCCGCCCGGGGACCGCACGCCAGAGATGAACGAATCGACTACTTAACGCACGCTGCGCCACGACGGGCAGTGTTTTAGGGTTTTCGCGGAAAATCATAGAAAATCCGCACAGCGCCTAACGCGACAAATTTTGGCGCGTTTGCTCGCATGGTCACCGTGGCCCGTGAAAAAAATGAGCGATTTTGGCGGATGCGACGGAGAGACGACGACCGAGGGTCCCTCCGCCCATACCAAAACCACCGGGTTGCACAACAAGTGCCAGTGCGGTTTGCCGGAATGCACCCAACTTTTGGCAGCGCGTGTGAGGACCCGCCCGGAACTGCACGCCAGACATGAACAAAATCGGACTACGAACGCACGTTGCGTCATGTCCGGGCAGTGTTTTAGTTGTTTTCGGTGCGGAAAATCATAGAAAATCGGTACAGCGTCGGAGCGCGGCAAATTTTGTAATGCGTGACCTGCATGGTCACTGCGGCATGCGGAAAAAAAATGAGCGACTTTGGCGGATGCGACGAAGCGACATACGACCGAGGGTCCCCTCCGCACATACCGAAACCACCGGGTTGCATGCAAGTGCCGCGGCGTTTCCGAATGCACCAAACTTTTGGCAGCGCTGCAGGGGACCCGCCTGGGACCGCACGCCGAGATGAACGAATCGACTATTAACGCACGCTGCGCACGTCCGGCAGTGTTTTAGGGTTTTCGCGCGAAAATCATAGAAAATCCGACATCGCCTAACGCGACATATTTTGGCGCGCGCGTTCTCGCATGGTCACCGAGCCGTGGAAAAAATGAGCGATTTTGGCGGATGCGACGGAGAGACGACGACCGAGGGTCCCTCCGCCCATACCGAAACCACCGGTTGCACAAAGAAGTGATAGTGCGGTTTGCCTAATGCACCCAACTTTTGGCTACGCGTAGGGACCCACCGGGACGGCACGCTAGAGATGAACGAATCGACTATGAACGACGCTGCGCCACGTCCGCTGCGTGTTTTAGGGTTTTCGCGCGCAAATCCTAGAAAATCTTACAGCGCCGGAACGCACCAAATTTTGGCGTGCGTGCCCTACATGGTCACTGTGGCCCGTGGAAAAAAATGAGAAACTTTTGCGGATGCGATAGAGAGACGTACGACCGAGGGTCCCCTCCGCCCATACCGAAACCACCGGGTTGCATAGCAAGTGCCAGTGCGGTTTGCCGGAATGCACCCAACTTTTGGCAGCGCGTTTGGGGACACGCCCGACGACCACACACCAGAGATGAATGAAATCGACTACTTAACGCACGCTAAGGCCACGTCCGGCAAGGGTTTTAGTGGTTTTCGCGGAAAATCATAGAAAATCCGCACATCGCCTAACGCGACATATTATGGCGCATGCGTTCTCGCATGGTCACTGTGGCCCGTGGAAAAAAATGAGCGACTTTGGCGGATGCGACGGAGAGATGTACGACCGAGGGTCCCCTCCGCCCATACCGAAACCACCGGGTTGCACAGCAAGTGATAGTGCGGTTTGCCGGAATGCACCCAAGTTTTGGCAGCGCGTGTAGGGCCCGCCCGGGGACGGCACGCTAGAGATGAATGAAATCAGACTATGAACGCACGTTGCGTCACGTCCGCGCGGTGTTTTAGGGGTTTTCGGTGCGGCAAATGCTAGAAAATCCTCACAGCGTCGGAACGCACCAAATTTTGGCGCATGTGTTCTACATGGTCATCAGGGCCCGTGGAAAAAAAATGAGCAACTTTGGCGGATGCGACAGAGAGACGTACGACCGAGGGTCCCCTCCGCCCATACCGAAACCACCGGGTTGCATAGCAAGTGCCAGTGCGGTTTGCCGGAATGCACCCAACTTTTGGCAGCGCATGTGGGGACCCGCCTGGGGACCGCACGCTAGAGATGAATGAAATCGATTACTTAACGACGCTGCGCCATGTCCGGCAGTGTTTTAGGGTTTTGGTGCGGAAAATCATAGAAAATCCGTGACAGCATTGAACGCGATAAATTTTTGCGCATGTCCCGCATGGTCACCGTGGCCCGTGGAAAAAATGAGCGACTTTGGCGGATGCGACGAGAGATGTACGATCGAGGGTCCCTCCGCGACATATCGAAACCATCGGGTTGCACAAAGAATCGCCAAAGGCGGTTTGCCGGAATGCACATTAACTTTTGGCAGCGGTGGGGACCCGCCGGGACAGACGCCAAAGATGAACGAATCGACTACGAACGCATATTGCGCCACGCCCCGGCAGTGTTTTAGTGGTTTTCGTGCGAGAATCATTGAAAATCCGCATGCGTCCTTGAACGCGACAAATTTTGGCGCGCGTGTCCCGCATGGTCACCGGGGCCCGTGGAAAAAATGAGCGAATTTGGCGGATGCGACGGAGAGACATACGACCGAGGTTCCCCACCGCCCATATCGAAACCACCGGGTTGCACGGCAAGTGCCAGTGCGGTTTGCCGGAATGCACACAAGTTTTGGCAGCGCATGTAGGGACCCGCCCGGGGACCGCACGCCAGAGATGAACGAAATCGGACTACGAACGCACGTTGCGTCACGTCCGGGCAGTGTTTTAGGGGTTTTCGGTGCGGATAATCATAGAAAATCCGTACAGCGTTGGAACGCGACAAATTTTGGCGTGCTTGCCCTGCATGGTCACTGTGGCCCGTGAAAAAAAAATGAGCGACTTTGGCGGATGCGACGGAGAGACGTACGACCGAGGGTCCCCTCCGCCCATACCAAAACCACCGGTTGCACAAAGAAGTGCCGCGGCGGTTTGCCGGAATGCACCCAACTTTTGGCAGCGCGGTGAGGACCCGCCCGAATCGCACGCCGACATGAACAAAATCGACTACGAACGACGCTGCGCCATGTCCGGCAGTGTTTTAGTGGTTTTCGTGCGAAAATCATAGAAAATCGGTACAGCGCCGAACGCGCAATTTTGTCGCGCGTGACCTGCATGGTCACCGCGGCACGCGGAAAAAAAGAGCGATTTTGGCAGATGCGACGGTTTACGACGACCGAGGGTCCCTCCGCACATACCGAAACCACCGGTTGCACAAAGAAGTGCCGCGCGGTTTCGAATGCACCAAACTTTTGGCAGCGCGTGGGGACCCGCCGGGACCGCACGCCGAGATGAACGAATCGACTATTAATGCACGCTGGCCACGTCCGGCAGTGTTTTAGGGTTTTGCGCGAAAGTCATAGAAAATCCGCACAGCGCCTTAACGCGACAAATTTTGGCGCATGTGTTCTGCATGGTCACCGTGGACCGTGGAAAAATGAGTGACTTTGGCGGATGCGACGGAGAGACGACGACCGAGGGTCCCTCCGCCCATACCAAAACCACCGGTTGCATAGCAAGTGCCAAAGGCGGTTTGCCGGAATGCACCCAACTTTGGCAGCGTGTGGGGACTCCGCCGAGGACCGCACGCCGAGATGGACGAAATCGGTTCATTTAACGCACGCTAAATCACGCCCGGCAGTGTTTTAGTGGTTTTAAAAGCGAAAATCATAGAAAATCCGCACAGATCGAACGCGATAATTTTTGGCGCGCGTGTTCGCATGGTCACCGTGGACCGTGGAAAAAATGAGTGACTTTGGCGGATGCGACGAGAGACGACGACCGAGGGTCCCCTCCGCCCATACCGAAACCACCGGGTTGCACAGCAAGTGATAGTGCGGTTTGCTGGAATGCACCCATGTTTTGGCAAAAGGTAGGGACCCGCCCGGGGAAGGCACGCTAGAGATGAACGAATCGACTATGAACGACGCTGCGCCACGTCCGCTGCTGGTGTTTTAGGGGTTTCGCGGCAAATCCTAGAAAATCCTTACAGCGCTTAACGCACTAAATTTTGGCGCGTGTTCTACATGGTCACCGTGGGCCCGTGGAAAAAATGAGCAACTTTGGCGGATGCGACAGAGACGACGACCGAGGGTCCCTCCGCCCATACCGAAACCACCGGTTGCATAGCAAGTGCCAAAGGCGGTTTGCCGAATGCACCCAACTTTTGGCAGCGCATGGGGACCCGCTGGGGACCGTGACGCTAGAGATGAATGAAATCGACTACGAACGCACGCTGCGCCATGTCCGGAAGTGTTTTAGGGTTTTGGTGCGGAAAATCATAGAAAATCCGACAGCGCTGGAACGCGACAAATTTTGGCGCATGTCCTGCATGGTCACCGTGGGCCCGTGGAAAAATGAGCAAACTTTGGCGGATGCGATGAGAGATGTACGATCGAGGGTCCCTCCGCACAACCGAAACCACCGGGTTGCACAAAGAATCGCCAAAGGCGGTTTGCCGGAATGCACACAACTTTTGGCAGCGGGTGTGGGGACCCGCCTGGGGACAGCACGCCAGAGATGAACGAAATCGGACTATGAACGCACATTGCGTCACGTCCTGGCAGTGTTTTAGTGGTTTTCGGTGCAGAGAATCATAGAAAATCCGTACAGTGTCGGAACGCGACAAATTTTGGCGTGCGTGTCCTGCATGGTCACTGTGGCCCGTGGAAAAAAATGAGCGAATTTGGCGGATGCGACGGAGAGATATACGACCGAGGTTCCCCACCGCCCATATCGAAACCACCGGTTGCACGGCAAGTGCCGCAGTGGTTTGCCGAATGCACACAAGTTTTGGCAGCGATGTAGGACCCGCCCGGGACCGCACGCCGAGATGAACGAATCGACTACTTAACGCACGCTGCGCCACGTCCGGCAGTGTTTTAGGGTTTTCGCGCGAAAATCATAGAAAATCCGCATAGCGCCTTAACGCGACAAATTTTGGCGGTTTGCTCGCATGGTCACCGGGGCCCGTGAAAAAAATGAGCGACTTTTGGCGGATGCGACGGCGAGACGACGATCGAGGGTCCCTCCGCCCATACCAAAACCACCGGTTGCACAGAAGTGCCGCGGGTTTGCCGGAATGCACCCAACTTTGGCAGCCCGTGAGGACCCGCCCGAACCGCACGCCGACATGAACAAAATCGACTACGAACGCACGCTGCGCCATGTCCGGCAGTGTTTTAGTGGTTTTCGCGCGAAAATCATAGAAAATCGACACAGCGCTTTAACGCGCAATTTTGCCGCGCGTGACCTACATGGTCATCCGCGCACGCGGAAAAAATGAGCGACTTTGGCGGATGCGACGGTTTACGACGACCGAGGGTCCCTCCGCACATACCGAAACCACCGGTTGCACAAGCAAGTGCCGCGGCGGTTTCGAATGCACCAAACTTTGGCAGCGCGGGGGGACCCGCCCGGACCGCACGCCGAGATGAACGAATCGACTATTAACGCATGTTGCGCCACGTCCGGCAGTGTTTTAGGGTTTTGGTGCGGAAAGTCATAGAAAATCCATACAGCGCCGAACGCGACAAATTTTGGCGCATGTGTTCTGCATGGTCACTGTGGACCGTGGAAAAAAATGAGTACTTTGGCGGATGCGACGGAGAGACGTACGACCGAGGGTCCCCTCCGCCCATACCAAAACCACCGGGTTGCACAGCAAGTGCCAGTGCGGTTTGCCGGAATGCACCCAACTTTTGGCAGCGTGTGTGGGGACCCGCCCGAGGACCGCACGCCAGAGATGGACGAAATCGGTCTACGAACGCACGTTAAATCACGTCCGGGCAGTGTTTTAGTGGTTTTAAAAGCGGAAAATCATAGAAAATCCGCACAAAGATCGAACGCGATAATTTTTGGCGCGCGTGTTCTGCATGGTCACCGTGGACCGTGGAAAAATGAGTGACTTTGGCGGATGCGACGGAGAGACGACGACCGAGGGTCCCTCGACATACCGAAACCACCGGTTGCACAAAGAAGTGCCGCGGCGGTTTGCCGTAATGCACACAACTTTTGGCAGCGCGGTGGGGACCCGCCGGGACAGATGCCGAGATGAATGAATCGACTACGAACGCACATTGCATCACGTCCGGCAGTGTTTTAGTGGTTTTCGCGCGAAAATCATAGAAAATCCGTAGCATCGAATGCGGCAATTTTGGCGCATGCGTGTTCTGCATGGTCACCGTGGGCCCGTGGAAAAATGAGCGACTTTGGCGGATGCGATGGAGAGACGACGACCGAGGGTCCCTCCGCCCATACCGAAACCACCGGTTGCGCAAAGAATTGCCAAGACGCTTCCGAATGCACCCAGCTTTTGGCAAGGTCTGGGACCTGCCCGGGACCGCACGCCGAGATGAACGAATGGCTACTTAACGCACGCTGCGCCACGTCTGCGCAAAGTGTTTTAGGGCTTTTGGTGCGGAAAATCATAGAAAATCCATACAGCGCCGAACACGACAAATTTTGGCGGCGTGTTCTGCATGGTCATCGGGCCCGTGGAAAAAAATGAGCGATTTTGGCGATGTGACGAGAGATGTACGACCGAGGGTCCCTCCGCCCATACCTTAACCAACGGGTTGCACAAAGAAGTGCCAAAGGCGGTTTGCCGAATGCACCCAACTTTGGCAGCGCAGAAGGGGACACGCCCGACGCACCACACACCAAAGATGAATGAAATCGACTACGAACGCACGCTGCGCCACGTCCGGCAAAGGTTTTAGTGGTTTTCGTGCGAAAATCATAGAAAATCCGCACATCGCCTAATGCGACATATTTTGGCGCATGCGTTCTGCATGGTCACCGGGCCCGTGGAAAAAATGAGCGATTTTGGCGGATGCGACGGAGAGACGACGACCGAGGGTCCCTCTTCCCATACGTAAACCATCGGGTTGCACAGCAAGTGCCAAAGGCGGTTTGCCGGAATGCACCCAACTTTTGGCAGCGCAGGGGGACTCCGCCCGGGACCGCACGCTAGAGATGAACGATATCGACTACGAACGACGCTATGCCACGTCCGGTAGTATTTTTAGTGGTTTTCGAGCGAAAAACTTGAAAATCCATACAGCGCTGGAACGCGACATATTTTGGCGCATGTGTTCTCGCATGGTCACCGTGGCCCGTGGAAAAATGAGCGATTTGGCGGATGCGACGAAGAGACGACGACCGAGGGTCCTTCCGCCCATACCGAAACCACCGGTTGCACAAAGCAAGTGCGAAAAGGGTTTGCCGAATGCACCCAACTTTGGCAGCAAGGTAGGGACCCGCATGGGGACCACATGCAATAGATGAACGAATCGACTATGAACGCACGCTGCGCCACGTCCGGCAGTGTTTTTAGTGGTTTTCGCAGAAAATCATAGAATATCCGCATAGCCGGAATGCGATATATTTTGGCGCAGCGTGTCCCGCATGGTCACCGTGGCCCATGGAATAAAATGAGCGACTTTGGCGGATACGACGGAGAGACGACGACCGAGGGTCCCTCCGCCCATACCGAATCCACCGTTGCACAAAGAAGTGCCGCGGCGGTTTGCCGAATGCACCCAAGTTTTGGGAGGCGTGGGGATTCGCCGGGATCGCACGCTAGAGATGAACGAATCGACTACTTAACGCACGCTAGGCCACGTCCGGCAGTGTTTTAGGGTTCTCGCGGAAAATCATAGAAAATCTTACAGCGCCTTAACGCGACAAGTTTTGGCTTATGGTTCGTGATGGTCACCGTGGGCCCATGGAAAAATGAGCGACTTTTGGCAGATGCGACGGAGAGACGACGACCGAGGGTCCCTCCGCCCATACCGAAACCACCGGTTGCACAAGAATTGCCGCGGCGGTTTGCCTAATGCACCCAACTTTTGGCAGAGCGTGGGGGACCCGCCGGGACCGCACACCGAGATGAATGAAATCGACTACGAACACACGCTATGGCCACGTCCGGCAGGTGTTAGGGTTTTCGCGCGAAAATCATAGAAAATCCATACAGCGTCGGAACGCGACAAATTTTAGCGTGCGTGTCCTGCATGGTCACTGTGGCCCGTGGAAAAAATGAGCGACTTTGGCGGATGCGAGGGAGAGACGTACGACCGAGGTTCCCCACCGCCCATATCAAAACCACCGGGTTGCACGGCAAGTGCCAGTGCGGTTTGCCGGAATGCACACAAGTTTTGGCAGTGCATATAGGGACCCGCCCGGGGACCGCACGCCAGAGATGAACGAATCGACTACTTAACGCACGCTGCGCCACGTCCGGCAGTGTTTTAGGGTTTTCGCGCGAAATCATAGAAAATCCGCACAGCGCCTAACGCGACAAATTTTGGCGTGTTTGCTCGCATGGTCACCGTGGGCCCGTGAAAAAAATGAGCAACTTTGGCGGAGGCGACGAGAGACGACGACCGAGGGTCCCTCCGCCCATACCAAAACCACCGGTTGCACAAAGAAGTGCCAAAGGGTTTGCCGAATGCACCCAACTTTGGCAGCGCGGTGGGGACCCGCCGAACCGCACGCCGATATGAACAAAATCGAACTACGAACACACGCCGCGCCACATCCGGCAGTGTTTTAGTGGTTTTCGGCGCGGAAAATCATAGAAAATCGGTACAGCGTCAAACGCTGCAATTTTGGCGCGGCGTGACCTGCATGGTCATCGCGCACGCGAAAAAATGAGCGACTTTGGCGGATGCGACGAAGAGACGTACGACCGAGGGTCCCCTCCGCACATACCGAAACCACCGGGTTGCACAGCAAGTGCCAGTGCGGTTTCCTGGAATGCACCAAACTTTTGGCAGCGCTGTGGGGATCCGCCCGGACCGCATGCCGAGATGAACGAAATCGACTATTAACACACGCTGCGCCACGTCCGGCAGTGTTTTAGGGTTTTGCGCGAAAGTCATAGAAAATCCGCACACCGCTTTAACGCGATAAATTTTGGCGCATGCGTTCTCGCATGGTCACCGTGGACCGTGGAAAAATGAGTGACTTTGGCGGATGCAACGGAGAGACGACGACCGAGGGTCCCTCCGCCCATACCGAAACCACCGGTTGCACAAAAGTGCCGCAGTGGTTTGCCGGAATGCACCCAACTTTGGCAGCGTGGGGACCCGCCGAGGACCGCACGCCGAGATGAACGAATCGACTACGAACGCACGCAAATCACATCCGGCCGCTTTAGTGGTTTTCGCGCGAAAATCATAGAAAATCCGTACATCATCGGAACGTGACAAATTTTGGCGTGCGTGCCCTGCATGGTCACTGTGGACCGTGGAAAAAAAATGGGTGACTTTGGCGGATGCGATGGAGAGACGTACGACCGAGGGTCCCCTCCGCACATACCGAAACCACCGGTTGCACAAAGAAGTGCCGCGCGGTTTGCCGAAATGCACACAACTTTTGGCAGCAGGGGGGGACCCGCCCGGGACAGACGCTAGAGATGAATGAATCGACTATGAACGCACATTGCGCCACGTCCGGCAGTGTTTTAGTGGTTTTCGCGCGGAAAATCATAGAAAATCCGTAAAGCGCCTAACGCTGCAATTTTGGCGCGTGACTCGCATGGTCACCGTGGGCCCGTGGAAAAAATGAGCGACTTTTGGCGGATGCGATGGAGATACGACGACCGAGGGTCCCTCCGCCCATACCGAAACCACCGGTTGCGCAGCTAGTGCCGCGGCGGTTTCGAATGCACCAAACTTTTGGCAGCAAGGTCTGGGACCTCCCGGACCGCACGCCGAGATGAACGAATGGGACTACGAACGCATGTTGCGCCACGTCCGCGCAAAGGTTTAAGGGTTTTGGTGCGGAAAATCATAGAAAATCCATACAGCGCCGAACGCGACAATTTTGGCGCGCGTTCTCGCATGGTCACCGTGGCCCGTGGAAAAAATGAGCGACTTTGGCGGATGCGACGAGAGACGACGACCGAGGGTCCCTCCGCCCATACCTTAACCAACGGGTTGCACAAAGAAGTGCCGCGGCGGTTTGCCGAATGCACCCAACTTTTGGCAACAGGGGACCGCCCGGGACCGCGCGCCAGAGATGAATGAAATCGACTACAAACGACGCTAAGGCCACGTCCGGCAGTGTTTTACGGGTTTTCGCGCGAAAATCATAGAAAATCCGCACAAAGGTTTTAACACGATAATTTTTGGCGCGTTCTCGCGTGGTCACCGTGGGCCCGTGGAAAAATGAGCGATTTTGGCGGATGCGACGGAGAGACGATGACCAAGGGTCCCTTTGCCCATACAGAAACCATCGTTGCATGCAAGTGCCAAAGGCGGTTTGCCTAATGCACCCAACTTTTGGTAGCGCGTGGGGACCCGCCGGGACCGCACGCCAGAGATGAATGAAATTGACTACTTAACGCACATTGCGCCACGACGGTAGTGTTTTAGTGGTTTTCGAGCGAAAATCTTGAAAATCTGTACAGCGTCCGAACGCGACATATTTTGGCGCGTGTCCCCGCATGGTCACCGTGGGCCCGTGGAAAAAATGAGCGACTTTTGGCGGATACGACGAGAGACGACGATCGAGGGTCCCTCCGCCCATACCGAATCCACCGGTTGCACAAAGCAAGTGCCGCGGCGGTTTGCCGGAATGCACCCAAGTTTTGGCAGCGCAGGGGGATTCGCCGGGACTTCACGCTAGAGATGAACGAATCGACTACGAACGCACGCTATGGCCACGTCCGGCAGTGTTTTAGGGTTTTCGCGGAAAATCATAGAAAATCTTACAGCGCCGGAACGCGACAAGTTTTGGCTTATGCGTTTCTCGCATGGTCACCGTGGGCCCGCGGAAAAAATGAGCGCCATCCAACGCGATACATATTTTGGCGCATGCGGTTCCTGATGGTCACCGTGGCCCGTGGAAAAAATGAGCGATTTTGGCGGATACGACGGAGAGACGACGACCGAGGGTCCCTCCGCCCATACCGAATCCACCGGTTGCACAGAAGTGCCAAGGCGGTTTGCCGAATGCACCCAAGTTTTGGCAGCGCGGTGGGGATTCGCCGGGACTTCACGCTAGAGATGAACGAATCGACTACTTAACGCGACGCTGGCCACGTCCGGCAAGGTTTTAGGGTTTTCAAAGCGAAAATCATAGAAAATCTTACAGCGCCTTAACGCGACAAGTTTTGGCTTATGGTTCGCATGGTCACCGTGGGCCGCTGGAAAAAATGAGCGATTTTGGCGATGCGACAGAGACGACGATCGAGGGTCCCTCCGCCCATACCGAAACCACCGGGTTGCACAAAGAATTGCCGCGGCGGTTTGCCGAATGCACCCAACTTTTGGCAGCGGTGGGGACCCACCCGGGACCGCACACCGTAGATGAATGAAATCGACTACTAACGCACGCTGCGCCACGTCCGGCAGTGTTTTAGTGGTTTTCGCGCGAAAATCATAGAAAATCCGTAAAGCGCCGGAACGCGGCAATTTTGGCGCGCGTGACCGCATGGTCACCGTGGGCCCGTGGAAAAAATGAGCGATTTTGGCGGATGCGATGGAGAGACGTACGACCGAGGGTCCCCTCCGCCCATACCGAAACCACCGGGTTGCGCAGCTAGTGCCAGTGCGGTTTCCTGGAATGCACCAAACTTTTGGCAGCAAGGTCTGGGGACCTCCCCGGGACCGCACGCCGAGATGAACGAATGAGACTACGAACGATGTCGCGCCACGTCCGCAAAGGTTTAAGGGTTTTGTGCGGAAAATCATAGAAAATCCATACAGCGCCGGAACGCGACAATTTTGGCGCGGCGTGTTCTGCATGGTCACCGTGGGCCCGTGGAAAAAATGAGCGATTTTGGCGGATGCGACGGAGAGACGACGACCGAGGGTCCCTCCGCCCATACCTTAACCAACGGGTTGCACAGAAGTGCCGCGGCGGTTTGCCGGAATGCACCCAACTTTGGCAGCGCAGGGGGGACCGCCCGGGACCGCGCGCCAGAGATGAATGAAATCGACTACAAACGCACGCTAAGGCCACGTCCGGCAGTGTTTTACGGTTTTCGTGCGGAAAATCATAGAAAATCCGCATGCGGTTCGAACACGACAATTTTTGTGCGCGTTCTCGCGTGGTCACCGTGGGCCCGTGGAAAAAATGAGCGATTTTGGCGGATGCGACGGAGAGACGATGACCAAGGGTCCCTTTGCCCATACGAAACCATCGTGTTGCAAAGAAGTGCCAAAGGCGGTTTGCCGAATGCACCCAACTTTTGTAGCGCTGTGGGGACTCCGCCGGGACCGCACGCTAGAGATGAATGAAATTGACTACTTAACGCACGCTATGCCACGACGGGTAGTGTTTTTAGTGGTTTTGAGCGAAAATCTTGAAAATCTGTACAGCGTCCGAACGCGACATATTTTGGCGCATGTGGTCCCGCATGGTCACCGTGGGCCCGTGGAAAAAATGAGCGACTTTTGGCGGATACGACGGAGAGACGACGACCGAGGGTCCCTCCGCCCATACCGAATCCACCGGTTGCACAAAGAAGTGCCGCGGCGGTTTGCCGGAATGCACCCAAGTTTTGGCAGCAGGGGGGATTCGCCGGGACTTCACGCCAGAGATGAACGAATCGACTACTTAACGCACGCTGCGCCACGTCCGGCAGTGTTTTAGGGTTTTCGTGCGGAAAATCATAGAAAATCCTTACAGCCCGGAACGCGACAAGTTTTGGCTTATGGTTCTGCATGGTCACCGTGGGCCCGCGAAAAAATGAGTGACTTTGGCGATGCGACGAGAGACGACGATCGAGGGTCCCTCCGCCCATACCGAAACCACCGGTTGCACAAAGAATTGCCGCGGCGGTTTGCCGAATGCACCCAACTTTTGGCAGCGCGGGGGACCCACCCGGGACCGCACACCGAGATGAATGAAATCGACTACGAACGCACGCTAAGGCCACGTCCGGCAGTGTTTTAGGGTTTTCGCACGGAAAATCATAGAAAATCCGATAGCATCGAACACGACAAATTTTAGCGCATGTGTCCCGCATGGTCACCGTGGCCTGCTGAAAATGAGCGACTTTTGGCGATGGGATGGATGGACGATCATCGAGGGTCCCTCCGCCCATACCGAAACCACCGGTTGTATAGCAATTGCCGCCTGGTTTGCCGAATGCACCCAACTTTTGGCAAATGCAGGGGACCCGCCGGACCGCACGCCAGAGATGAATGAAATCAGACTACGAACGCACGTTGCGTCACATCCGAGCAGTGTTTTAGGGGTTTTCAGTGCGGAAAATCATAGAAAATCGGTACAACGTCGGAACGTGACAAATTTTAGCATGCGTGTCCTGCATGGTCACTGAGGCCCGTGGAAAAAAATGAGCAACTTTGGCGGATGCGACAGAGAGACATACGACTGAGGGTCCCCTCCGTACATACCGAAACCACCGGTTGCATGCAAGTGCCGCAAGGCTTTTGCCGAATGCACCCAACTTTGGCAAGGCGTGTGAGCCGCCGGACCGCACGCCGAGATGAACGAATCGACTACGAACGCATGTTGCGTCACGTCCGGGCAGTGTTTTAGTGGTTTTCGGTGCGGAAAATCATAGAAAATGCATACAGTGTCGGAACGCGACAAATTTTGGCGTGCGTGTCCTGCATGGTCACTGTGGCCCGTGGAAAAAAATGAGTGACTTTGGCGGATGCAATGGAGAGACGTACGACCGAGGGTCCTGTCAGGACCCCGACTCAATGCCACATCGATCTAGCACGTAACACCTCATATCACTTTGCGGCTTCACGCACGGTATTCCAACGGGTGTCGCCCTACCTTTGCCCGGGACCGTTTGCGCCTTTTGGCACACGTATATGATAGTGTCGCTAGCATCCATATGATAAGGAGCCCGGCCGACATGGCTAGTCGTGAAACCCAAAGTGGCACAAACTTACAGGACAGAATCCATGACCCAAAGATCGAACGTGTTTGGCCATCACGAAAGTGAATCCAGTGCTGTAGCACTAGGCTAGCAGACTCCGTGAACTGGCTGTAGGGCTAACAGACTCCAGATTCATCAAGGACATTTCAAGGGATGTATACAGAACGAAGAAGGACACATGCCAGCCAGCCTAAGTGTTCCGGAGCAGTAGCAAGCTACCATGGCTCAGTGGAAGCACTAGGAGAAATTTCCCGGTAAGAGAGGCTACTAAGGATAAACAACTACATAGCCAGATCCCACACATACCAAGCATTTCAATAACATACACACAATATGCTCGATATGTGCAAATACAACATGGCATCACAACATGACTCTACGACTCAGGTATTTATTCATTAGGCTCCGAGGAGAGAGATATTACAAACATGGGTCTCACGACCCAACATTCAGAGCATACAAGTCAAGCACAAGCGAAGCTTATCATGTCTTAGTACGTACATCTACAAATGAAAAAGGCTTAGAAGCCCGACTGCTCACTGATCTCCGCCGAGGGCACAAGATCGTAGCTGAGGTAACAAGCTAAATGTCAAGTCCACGCTGAATTACTAACGAGACCGACGCCTCTCGCAAAAACATAAAATAGGCAAACGTGAGTACAAATGTACCCAAAGAAGACTTTCATCGATCTAGCTACATATGCATCATTATCAACAAAGGGATGGTGGGGTCTAACTCCAACAAGCCAGCTTTGACTCGTGGCTATCCTAAACTACGAACGCAAGTAACTCTTTGAGGTGGCGCACACGAGTCCACATATTCACCATATCAATACACCACTATGGATCCGCCCCCGCCTCCCTCACGAGAACGCCATCCATAGCACTCACGCTTATCTTGCGATTTTAGAGTATCCACTTTCACTTGTCTATGAACTGTTATAGGCAACCCGTAAGTCCTTTACCGCGACACGCACTATTCAATAGATGATGTTAACCCCGCAGGGTGTACTTCTTCATACATGTTTCCACCACTTAGCGCCCAGACATGACATGTGCTCGGCAGACTTCAAGCTTAAAGCCGACGTGGTGTAGACCACGACCTACCTAAACACTCAAGTCTCTAGTCCAGTTTATCGCCTATTCGGTTCCATCCATGAGGAGATCCGCCGAGTTTCGCCACAGCCCCAAACGATGTGTCCAGGTTCCCGAGACACCAAACAGCGCCTGCAGACACTGTACACGTGCCTACCGTGATCACAGCCCACCCTCCTGCCAACACAAGACGGCCTCCAAAGATACTACAAACACTGTAAACTACTTGCAACTCCCCGGACAGAGGACAAGGGTGATTAAGAAGTCGAGCGGGTCATATTTCAGGCCCAATGCATGGTAGTAGCTGAATCATGGATCACAAACACGTAACTTAGTTCCTAAGGACGGCTTCAATGAGACAACCCACCATGTACTCCTACATGGCCTCTCACCGCTACTTTTACCAAATCGTGTTCACACACTTAGCTCGCACAAAATAGGACATGTTCACATCGCCTCGATTCATCCCCGATGAATCGACCTGACTCAACTCTAAGCAATAGCAGTATGACAAACAAGCAAGAATGAGTAGGCACATCAGGGCTCAAACAACTCCTACTCATGCTAGTGGGTTTCATCTATTTATCGTGGCAATGACAGTCATGCAGAGGATAAAGGGGTTCAACTACCGCAGCAAGTAACAGCTTGAATCGATGTTGTCCTAATGCAGAAAAGAGAGCAGGAGCGAGAGAGTGGGTTTGTATCGAATGAACAAGGGGTTTTGCTTGCTCGGCACTTCAAGAGCTCTTCATCGGTGTCATCGATCTCATCGCTTCAGATTACGCCCATCGAGAGGGGATAAATACCGCAAAATACGTAAAATAACACAATCAATGCAATGCACAATATGATGCATGATCATGAGTTAAATGCGTGTGTTGGGCTAATGCAACTACAACCAGTTGGGTTTGGGCTATTTTGAACCAAAGATTCAAAGTTCAAACACATTTGTGATCTTAAATAGTGCTTTAACAGGTTTTGCACTAAACAGCAAGTTAACATGTTTAAACATGCATGAAACTAGTACAGATGGATAGATTGGATTTTTCTGATCATTTTTCATATATAAATTATTTAATTTGGAGTTACGGTTGAATTTCTATGAATTTTAGAAGTTTGTACTATTTTCTGGAATTTCCTGTATAAGAATAAATCCAGTAAATGTTTTATTATGTCAGCAGTGCATCAGGGTGACGTCAGCAGTCAACGGGGACGGTCCAGGTCAAACCTGACCAGTGGGTCCCGCAAGTCAGTGACACTGGGCTGTTTAGCTCACTGATAGGTGGGACCGGTCAATGGCCACATCAGCAAAGTCATAGCTGACGCGTGGGTCCAGTCGGGTTGGATTAGTTCTAACTAATTTCGTTAGCTGGTTAATTAAATGGGTGGGGCCTATCTGTAAGTGGGTCAGGGGGTTAATTAGTGGCGTCACTAGCCACTAATGATCGTGTTACGTCAGCTCCGCCGGCGATTTACCTAAATCGCGGGCGGCAATCACGGACTTGAGCTGCGGGCGACGGATGGATGCGCCAAGGCCACCAGGGGTAGACCGCCGCCGCCGCGTCTAGCAGAGCGATCGGAAGGCCTCGGAGTCGCCGGGGATGACGACGGCGAGCACAGAAGCGGCGGCCGGAGCTCGGGCGAGCTCGGGGTCGAGGCCACAGCGGCCCTGGCGATGCGGAGTCAACACCTACGGCGTCTACGCGGTGCGGCGAGGACGTTGGACGCATGCCCGGGACCGAATGGTCACCGGAGCGTCATTGCCGGCGAGCTATGGCGGCAGCGCTTGTCGGGTGAGAGGGGCACGACGGCTAGGGCATGCTAGAGAGAAAATGAAGAGGGGTAGGATGATCAGGGGCTTACGGCGGTTCCATTAGGCTTCGAAGCGGGCTCGGGGAAGGCCAGAGCTTAGCAGGGCGGCGGGGCTGATCTCCGGCGGCCGAGGAGGGAAACGATGGTGGTGGCGGTGTTGTGGCGCGTCCGGGGCCTCGTGGATCGTCAAGGAGGTCGGGGACGTTGAGACGGAGCTTGCAGGCACAACGAGGGGTCGAGGGGGAGACGGTGGCCGCGGTGGTGGTGAACGGCGGCGACGAACCTGCTCGGGTAGGTGAGAGAGAGGTCCAGGGGAGGGGATGAGCACGGGGGAGAGCGGAAGGGGGTTGAGGGTGATGCGTGAGGCCACTGTGGACGGCCAGTATGCGCGGGGGCGGCAAGCAGGAGGTGGTCGGGCGGGCGCTGCTGCCCACACACGATGTCCTCCTGGTAGAGGAAGACGACAGGGAAGGAGGCGGTGGTGGCTAGGCTACCAGCAGGGCCAAAGACAGAGCCGGGCCGGTTGTCGGTGCCGTAAGTCCTTCTCTCCTCTCTAGTTTTCCTATTTTTAGTTTTTGTTTTCTATTTTCTAAATTTGTTTCTGGATTTAGTAAAAATACTAAACCTCATATAAAAATCATGAAATAAATTGTGAGGACTTGTTGAATTATTTCCAACAACCCACATTTAGTTCCAGAATTATTTGAGCATTTATAATTGTTATAGCAATTAAATGCCCAAATTCAAATACATAACAATTTAATTCATGAGTCCGTAAATGGCCTAAAATATGAGCATCATTTTGCCGATGTTTTCACCTTTAACAAAAATCATGAACTTTGCCAAGAGCATTTTGGAATCATTGAAAATATTTTACTTGAACCTATTTGAGTTTCATTTGGTGTTAGGGTTCACCAATCCCCATTTCAATTTAAATGAAAAGAAAATGATGCTTGGATACAATGCCACTAATTACAAGAGGATTTCTAGGGCTGTGACAACTCACCCCTCATTAAACAAGAATCTCGCCTCGAGATTCAAGATGTGAGGTAAGAAGACAGAGGGGGTACAAGACCAGCACAATCTTCACGATCCAGGTTGCACCTCATAAGGTTGTTGATTTGCTGCATACGTTGATCTTGACATCCTCACTTTTGAGATCTTCATCTACGCGATGACGACGGAAAGAAACTCTACTAGGTTTGATCTTCTCAAAGATCGAACTATACAATCTCAACTCGCAGAATGAGATGTTGAAACATCTCGAGTTGGGACACAAAACACATCGAGAGGGATGGAAGAACAACGACGGAGTTTGATTTGGTATGCAACAATTCCACGCTTTAGAAAGATGGTGGATGGTGTCAAGGTGGCGAGGAGATAATTGCCATGATCCCGTAAGGGGGCACCTTGGAAAGGTGACTCGTTGAACTGTTCCCTTAGGTGGCAAAAAGAATTACTTTGTTTCAGAGATCATTGAAACTCTTTAAACCAGCCTAAGGCAATCACAATCGATCGCTTACGGGTTCAAAGGAATGACATATCCGAATCGAATGGATGATGTGGACTACCTTGTTGAAGACAACGCGATGGATGATTTTGCTTATCACCGGAAATGGATGGGACCCATGGTAGGACCACTTTTGAAGATGATCCTAAACTGTAATTGTTGAGGTGCAAGCTGGGGACAAAATGCAAATGCTGGGAATGATTCTGGTAACTGGGAATAACTCAACGAGAGTGATTCCACTGTTGAACGGTTATAGCTTAATTGAGGAAACCAAGAGCACAAGAATCCCAAGGAACAACTTATGGAATAAGCTGCATGAAATCCCCATGGAGAAGATGGACAAATTGCCTAACCAAGATACTATAATGATAGATCCTTCGCCAGGTGCGCCGCCGTAACATCAACCTTGTCGGACCTACATCATAGATCCCGGATAAGTTCCAACCATCATATCTCCCGAGATTCAGATCCGTTGATAACAGGATATTTCGCATAAAGATGTCCGAGAAGGAACAATTGCAACACAAATCGACGAGATGACGTTGCAAGATTCTCGGGAAATGAACTACGACAGTAAGCTCCAAAACACGAGGTGCTTCTGCTACAAACATGTGGACACACTGCTTCAGGCAAGCATGACCAAGTAGCAGTCTTATAATAAAACACTACCGAGTTCAAGAGGGGAACCATCATCGAGATAATGAAGTCTTGTGCATATCCGTCCGGGCCCTTCCGGATTAGCGCATGAACTTCTTTTCTTTGAACAAATCAATCAGTGGCTTGGTGTGCTAAGAATACATATAGAATGAAGGTTGCAAGTCTCTAGACCACAGAATACTTCGCACGTATGCATGACTGACTTGGAATGATTCCAGGGGAAGCAAAACAAGCTTTCTCAAATCCATGGTGGCAACTTGCATCAAATGCACATGAACTAGAGAAAGTCACTTCTTACATCCGAACATATTCTTCATGAACAGGCACGAAGATAATGCTTACAAAAGTTTCCAATGCTAGCTTTAATGTTCCACATGGATCATGGGGGAGACAAGATGTTGCTGATGGGCTCAACAGCAACTCATCGGAATTTCCATATCACTGGACTTCCACCATCATGTGAACACGGTGATAGCATTGGTCAGACCAAAAGATGTAATGGTGTATGCTCGAGGAAAATCCACGAGTAAGATAACATTACTTAACATCGTTATTCCGACTTGATTTGAGGATAGCCCATACTCAAATCAAAGTTTTGGCAAGACAATAAGTCCAACAACTGATCATGAGGATCAATCAATGAAGATATTACCTTCTTCTACAAACATACAAGATATCCCTTAACATGAACTAAGTCGACAAGCTTTTATCTTCCAACTCTCCAAGTTGATGTATAGCTTAACCAACTAGCTCAGGGGTATCCAACACGATTCTGGAGAAGGGTGGTTTACAAGAAACCAACTTGATCACGAGCTCAATATAGCGGTCAGTGACAACCTCGGTAATACTTTCGAGAATATATACGAAAATCACTAACCACCGATATGTCACTAAGCTCGAGAACAATCTTGCTTTTCAGGCAAGACAATATGGTGAAATAATCAAGGGATTGATAATCCTAACTCATTGATCAAGAGGGACCAGAAATAAGGACTAGGTAGCACGATCAATCTTAGAATGATGATTCAAAAACCAACACGCTAAGAATGAAATTATTGTCCGTTAACTACCAAGCAACGAATTTTCTAGGAGCATAGATTTCACACATCACATTCCATTTGTCGGTATTCCGGTTGCAACAACACAGGGACCAAGGAATAAAAAATGATGGCGAGAGTATCACTGTATCAAGAATTCATAAGAGGTTGTACAATTCCCATGACATCCTTGACATAAGATGGCAATACTCCAAGGTGGAACAGATTAGAAGCTAGATTGGCATTTGATCTATGGAATACAACTGCTTTGACCCAATCCTAGAAATTGACAGGGTACTGGAGTTTGTTTCTCCTAGTCATTCAAACTAGAATGGCTCAACGGACCACAAGAATAATAGGCATCAATGAACACGGTCAGACAACTACTCCCGCTCTATCAATTGATAGATGAAGGTCAGAAGACATCTAAGGAGGAACAACTCATGCAACATATAACTTTCTGAGTTATGGATGCATAGATTAGTATGTCGAACCAAGTTCAATAGGTTTCTTCCGGATAACCCATGCAGAGAAGGTTGAGCTGGCAGAGTCACAATATAGAATGGAGAACTCTTCGAGAGCACTCTTGTTGTGATCTTTCGGTTCAGCGAGGAACTTCTGCCAAGAATGGTTCATAGTATTTGGAAGAAGGAAATACCATGGACCTCGAGAACTAATGCAGAGGTTACTAATAACCTAAAGGAACGAGCAAACACTATCAACATGAAGTAAGTAGGGTGAGTCTTGGGTTAAAAACCCAGGGATAGAATACCTACTACTAAATGGCATCACGGGATGCTTTCGGGAATAAAGGCTAGAATCAACACACTGGGAACACAATACATGGCTAGTTTACTAGATGGTTTCGTAAGACGCCTAGGGTCATAATAATAGCTCCAACATATATGTCAAGGCAATAAATTACCTCAATGCACCGGTTAGTGTGCTTATTCTGACCATAAAGGACACTGGGAACGGAAAGAAAGGATTTGCAAATGCATCAGACTATTTAGAAACCTGGGATGACTTGGACTGCATAACGGCTGTAAATGCTCAAAATGATTTGAGACATCCTGAAAAATGGTGGCATAACCACTTAATATCACAATATCAAGGTTCCGAGACCAGCTATGAACATACGGAAGTAGTAAAAGCTGAACTGAGATTTTAAACTAACAATTCTATAAGTCTATGGATTAGTAACACGTCATCCTGATAGATAGATGAGAAGGCCTAGTTCTAAATCCCCGTAGAAGAGAAGATGATGGCTCAGATCAGAAGGCCATGAGGTATAAGGAGTAAAAAGAGCCTTATGTTCCCTTCCCACAATCAATTCCCCTACATATAACTAAAGCATTTCTAGACTCAACTTCACCAGCTTTGGCTTGGTAATCCTACAGCAACAAAGCTCGATACCAAAGCTGCCAGACCTCGACTCAATGCCACATCGATCTAGCATGTAACACCTCATATCACTTTGCGCCTCACGACCGTATTCCCACGAGTGTCGCCTTACCTTTGCCCGGACCGCTTGCACCTTTTGGCACACGATATGATAGTGTTGCTAGCATCCATATGATAAGGAGCCCGGCCGACATGGCTAGTCGTGAAACCCAAAGTGGCACAAACTTACAGGACAGCATCCATGACTCAAAGATCGAACGTGTTTGGCCATCACGAAAGTGAATCCAAGCAGTAGCACTGGCTAGCAGACTCGTGAACTGGCAGAAGCGGCTAACAGACTCCTAGATTCATCGCGGACATTTCCCCAAAGGGATGTATACAGAACGAAGATGGACACATGCCGGCCAGCCTAAGTGTTCCGGAGCAATAGCAAGCTACCATGGCTCAGTGGAAGCACTAGGAGATATTTCCCGATAAGAGAGGCTACTAAGGATAAACAACTAGATAGCCAGATCCCACACATACCAAGCATTTCAATAACATACACACAATATGCTCGATATGTGCAAATACAACACGGCATCACAACATGACTCTACGACTCAGGGATTTATTCATTAGGCTCCAAGGAGCGAGATATTACAAACATGGGTCTCACGACCCAACATTCAGAGCATACAAGTCAAGCACAAGCGGAAGCTTATCATGTCTGAGTACAGACATCTACAAATGAAAAAGGCTTAGAAGCCTGACTATCTACCAAATCCCGCCGAGGGCACAAGATCGTAGCTGAGGTAACAACCTAAACGTCGAAGTCCACGCGGAACTACTAACGAGACTGACGTCTCTCTGGAAGAACATAAAATAGGCAAACGTGAGTACAAATGTACCCAACAAGACATACATCAGATCTAGCTACATATGCATCATTATCAACAAAGGGATGGTGGGGTCTAACTGCAGCAAGCCAGCTTTGACTCGGTGGCTATCCTAAACTACGACTGCAAGTAACTCTTTTGAGGTGGCGCACACGAGTCCACATATTCACCATATCAATACACCACTATGGATCCGCCTCCCGCCTCCCTCACGAGAACGCCATCCATAGCACTCACGCTATCTTGCGATTTTAGAGTATCCACTTTCACTTGTCTATGAACTGTTATAGGCAACCCAAGTCCTTACCGCGACACGGCTATTCAATAGATGATGTTAACCCCGCAGGGTGTACTTCTTCATACATGTTTCACCACTTAGCGCCCCAGACACGACATGTGCTCTGGCAGACTTCAAGCGAAAAGCCGACGGGTGTAGACCATGACCTACCTAAACACTCAAGTCTCTAGTCCAGGTTTATCGCCTATTCGGTTCCATCCGCAAGGAGATCCGCCGAGTTTCGCCATAGCCCCAAACGATGTGTGCAGGTTCCCGAGACACTAAACGGGCGCCTGCAGACACTGTACACGTGGCCTAGCGATCACAGCCCACCCTCCTGGCCAAGATCACAGACGGCCTCCAAAGATACTACAAACACCGTAAACTACTTGCAACTCCCGTGATAGAGGACAAGGGTGATTAAGAAGTCGAGCGGGTCATATTTCAGGCCCAATGCATGGTAGTAGCTGAATCATGGATCACAAACACGTAACTTAGTTCCTAAGGACGGCTTCAATGAGACAACCCACCATGTACTCCTACATGGCTTCTCACCGCTACTTTTACCAAATCGTGTTCACACACTTAGCTCGCACAAAATAGGACATGTTCACACACCTCTGATTCATCCCGATGAATCGACCTAACTCGACTCTAAGCAATAGCAGGCATGACAAACAAGCATGAATGAGTAGGCACATCAGGCTCAAACAACTCCTACTCATGCTAGTGGGTTTCATCTATTTATCGTGGCAAAGGATGTGTCATGCAGAGGATAAAGGGGTTCAACTACCACAAAGAAGTAATGCTTAAATCGATGTTGTCCTAATGCAAAAAAAGAGAGCAGAGCGAGAGAGTGGGTTTGTATCGAATGAACAAGGGGTTTTTCTTGCATGGCACTTCAAGATAGTATAGCTCTTCATCGGTGTCATCGATCTCATCATCGATCACGCCCATCGAGAGGGGACAACATCGGCAACACGTAAAATAACACAATCAATGCAATGCACAATATGATGCATGATCATGACATGGCAAAATGCGTGTGTTGGCCTAATGCAACTACAACCAGTTGGGTTTGGGCTATTTTGAACCAAAGATTCAAAGTTCAAACACATTTGTGATCTTAAATAGTGCTTTAACATGTTTTGCACTAAACAGCAAGTTAACTTGTTTAAGCATGCATGAAACTAGTACAGATGGATAGATTGGATTTTTCTGATCATTTTTCATATATAAATTATTTAATTTGGAGTTACGGTTGAATTTCTATGAATTTTAGAAGTTTGTACTATTTTCTGGAATTTCCTGTATAAGAATAAATCCAGTAAATGTTTTATTACGTCAGCATTGCATCAGGGTGACGTCAGCAGTCAACGGGGACGGTCCAGGTCAAACCTGACCAGTGGGTCCCGCAAGCCAGTGACACAGGGCTGTTTAGCTCACTGATAGGTGGGACCGGTCAACGGCCACGTCAGCAAAGTCATAGCTGAAGCGTGGGTCCAGTCGGGTTGGATTAGTTCTAACTAATTTCGTTAGCTGGTTAATTAAATGGATGGGGCCTATCTGTAAGTGGGTCAGGGGGTTAATTAGTGGTGTCACTAGCCACTAATGACTATGCCATGTCAGCTCCCGCCAGAGTTTCGCCGGCGACGACCTAAACTGCGGCGACAACTCGCCGGACTTGAGCTGTGGGCGACGGATGGATGCGCTGGCGGCCACTGTGGGTAGCCAAGCCGACCGCCGCTTCAGCGTAGCGATCGAAGGCCTCGGAGTCGCCGGGGATGACGACAGCGAGCACAGAAGCGGCGGCCGGAGCTCGGGCGAGCTCGGGGTCAAGGCCACAGCGGCCCTGGTGATGTGGAGTCAACACAAACGGCGTCTACGCGGTGCGGCGAGAACATTGGACGCATGCCCGGGACCGAATGGTCACCGGAGCGTCATCGCCGGCTAGCTATGGTGGCGGCGCTTGTCGGGTGAGAGGGGCACGGCGGCTACAACATGCTAGAGAGAAAATGAAGAGGGGCAGGATGATCAGGGGCTTACGGCGGTTCCAGTAGGCTTCGAAGCAGGCTCGGGGAAGGCCGGAGCTTAGCGGGGCGGCGAGGCCGATCTCCGGCGGCCGAGGAGGGAAATGACGGTGGTGGCGGCGTTGCGGCGCGTCCGGGGCCTCGTGGATCGTCGAGGAGGTCGGGGACGTCGAGATGGAGCTTGCAGGCATGACGAGGGGTCGAGGGGGAGATGGTGGCCGCGGTGGTGGCGAACGGCGGCGACGAACCCGCTCAGGTAGGTGAGAGAGAGGTCTAGGGGAGGCGATGAGCACGGAGGAGAGCGGAAGGGGGTCGAGGGTGATGCATGGCGTCACCAGGGACGGCTGTGCGCCGGGGGCAAGCAGGAGGTGGCTGGGCGCGGGCGCAAGGCTGGCCACACACACGCCCTCCCCGGCATAGGAGGAAGACGACAGGAAGGAGGCGGTGGTGGCTGGGCCACTGCAGTGGCCAAAGACAGAGCTGGGCCGTTGTCGGGCGCCTGTAAGGCCTTCTCCTCTCTCTAGTTTTCCTATTTTTAGTTTCTGCTTATTTTCTAAATTTGTTTCTCGATTTAGTAAAATACTAAACCTCATCTAAAAATCCTAAAATAAATTGTGAGGACCTCGTTGAATTATTTCCAACAACCCACATTTACTTCCGTAATTATTTGAGAATTTATAATTGTTATAGCAATTAAATGCCCAAATTCAAATACATAACGATTTAATTCATGAGTCCGTAAATGGCCTAGAAATATGAGCATCATTTTGCCAGAGGTTTTCACCTTTAACAAAATCATGAACTTTTCCAAGAGCATTTTGGAATCATTGAAAATATTTTACTTGAACCTATTTGAGTTTCATTTGGTGCTAGGGTTTCACCAATCTCCATTTCAAGTTAAATGAAAAGAAAATGATGCTTGATTCAATGTCACTAATTACAAGAGGATTTCTAGGGCTGAGACAGTCCCTCCGCCCATACCGAAACCACCAAAGTTGCACAAAGAAGTGCCAAAGGCGGTTTGCCGAATGCACCGAACTTTGGCAGCGCGGTGGGGACCCGCTAGGGACCGTGACGCCAGAGATGAACAAAACCTGACTACGAACGCACGCTATGGCCACGTCCGGCAGTGTTTTTAGTGGTTTTCGCAGAAAATCATAGAAAATCCGCATGCTTTAACGCGACAAATTTTGGCGGCGTGTCTCGCATGGTCATCAGGCCCGTGGGAAAAATGAGCGACTTTGGCGGATGCGACGAGAGACGACGACCGAGGATCCCTCCGCCCATAACGAAACCACCGGGTTGCACAAAGAAAGCCGCGCGCTTTGCCAAATGCAACCAACTTTTGGCAGCGTGGGGACCTGCCCGGGATCGCACGCCGAGATGAAGGAATCGACTATGAACGCACGCTGCGCCAATTCCGGCAGTGTTTTAGGGTTTTCGCGCGCAAATCATAGAAAATCCGACAGCGCCGAACACGACAAATTTTGGCGCATGGTCCCGTGATGGTCACCGTGGTCCCGTGGAAAAAATGAGCGATTTTGGCGGATGCGATGGAGAGACGACGACCAAGGATCCCTCCGCCCATAACAAAACCACCGGTTGCACAGCAAGTGCTAGTGCGGTTTGCCGAATGCACCCAACTTTGGCAAGCGGCGTGGGGACTCGCCGGACCGCACGCCAGAGATGAACGGTCGACTACGAACGCACGCTGGCCACGCCCGGCAGTGTTTTAGTCGCTTTCGGGGAAAATCATAGAAAACCCGCATAACATCGTAACGTGACATATTTTGGCGCGCGGTCCCGTATGGTCACCGTGGACCGTGGAAAAATGAGTGACTTTGGCGGATGCGACGGAGAGACGACGACCGAGGGTCCCTCCGCCCATACCGAAACCACCGGTTGCATGCAGCAGTGCCGCGCGGTTTGCCGTAATGCATCCAAGTTTTGGCAGCGTGGGGGACCCGCCCGGACCGCACGCTAGAGATGAACGAATCGACTACTTAACGCATCGGCGCGCCACGCTCGGGCAGTGTTTTAGGGTTTTCGCGCGGAAAATCATAGAAAATCCTTACAGCCATTTAACGCGATAAGTTTTGGCGCAGCGTGTCTTGCATGGTCACCGTGGCCCATGGAAAAATGAGCGATTTTGGCAGATGCGACGAGAGACGACGACCGAGGGTCCCTCCGCCCATACCGAAACCACCGGTTGCACAAAGAATTGCCGCGGCGGTTTGCCGGAATACACCCAACTTTTGGCAAGGCGTGGGGACCCGCCGGGACCGCACGCCGAGATGAATGAAATCGACTACGAACTCACGCTATGCCATGTCCAGCAGTGTTTTAGGGTTTTCGCGGAAAATCATAGAAAATCCATACAGCGCCTAACGCGACAAATTTTGGCGCATGCGTGTCCCGCATGGTCACCGTGGCCCGTGGAAAAAATGGGCGATTTTGGCGGATGCGACAGAGAACGACGACCGAGGGTCCCTCCGACATACCAAAACCACCGGTTGCACAAAGAAGTGCCAGCAGCAGTTTGCCGGAATGCACCCAACTTTGGCAAAGACGTGGGGACCCGCCGGGGACATCACGCCGAGATGAACGAAATCGACTACTAACACATGTTGCGCCACGTCCGGCAGTGTTTTAGTGGTTCTCGTGCGAAAATAATAGAAAATCCGCATGACAGGTCTGAACGCGACAAATTTTGGCGCGTGTCCCGCATGGTCACAAAGGGCCCGTGAAAAAATGAGCGATTTTGGCGGATGCGACGGAGAGACGACGACCGAGGTTCCACACCGCCCATACCGGCCACCGGTTGCACAAAGAAGTGCCGCGCGGTTTACCCGAATGCACCTAAGTTTTGGCAGCGCGTGGGGACCCGCCGGGACCGCACGCCGAGATGAACGAATCGACTATGAACGCACGCTGGCCACGTCCGGCAGTGTTTTAGCAGCTTTCGCGAAAATCATAGAAAATCCAGACAGCGCCTAACACGATAAATTTTGGCGCGCGTGTTCTCGCATGGTCACCGGGCCCGTGGAAAAAAAATGAGCGACTTTGGCGGATGCGATGGAGAGACGTACGAACGAGGGTCCCCTCCGCCCATACCGAAACCACCGGGGTTGCACAACAAGTGCCAGTGCGGTTTGCCGGAATGGACCCAACTTTTGGCAGCGCGTGTGGGGACCCGCCCGGGGACTGCACGCTAGAGATGAACAAAATCGGACTACGAACGCACGTTGCGTCACGTCCGGGCAGTGTTTTTAGTGGTTTTTGGTGCGGAAAATCATAGAAAATTCTTACAACGTTGGAATGCGACAAGTTTTGGCGCGTGGTCCGCGTGGTCACCGTGGGCCCGTGGAAAAAATGAGCGACTTTTGGCGATGCGATGGAGAGACGACGACCGAGGGTCCCTCCGCCCATACCGAAACCACCGGTTGCACAAAGAATTGCTAGTGCGGTTTGCCGAATGCACCCAACTTTGGCAGCGCTGTAGGGGACCCGCCGAGGACCGCGCGCCGAGATGAATGAATCGACTACAAACGCACATTGCGCCACGTCCGGCAGTGTTTTAGGGTTTTCGCGGAAAATCATAGAAAATCCGCACAGCGCCTAACGCGACAAATTTTGGCGCGCATGCCCTGCATGGTCACCGTGGACCGTGGAAAAATGAGCGACTTTGGCGGATGCGACGAGAGATGTACGACCGAGGGTCCCTCCGCCCATACCGAAACCACCGGTTGCACAAAAGTGCCAAAGGCGGTTTGCCGGAATGCACCTAAGTTTTGGCAGCGCTGGTCGGGACACGCCCGAGGGCCGCACGCCGAGATGAACGAATCGACTATGAACGACGCTGCGCCACGTCCGGCAGTGTTTTAGTGGTTTTCGCGCGAAAATCATAGAAAATCCATACAAGATCGAACGCGACAAGTTTTGGCGCATGCTCGCATGGTCACCGGGCCCGTGGAAAAAAGAGCGACTTTGGCGGATGCGACGAGAGACGACAACCGAGGGTCCCTCCGCCATACCGGCCACCGGTTGCACAAAGTGCCAATGCGGTTTGCCGGATGCACCCAAGTTTTGGCAAGGTATGGGGACCCGCCCGGGATCGCACGCTAGAGATGAACGAAATCGACTACGTAATGCATGTTGCGCCACGCTCGGGCAGTGTTTTAGGGTTTTCGCGCGAAAATCATAGAAAATCCTTACAGCGCCGGAACGCGACAAATTTTAGCGCATGTGTCCCGCATGGTCACCGTGGCCCATGGAAAAATGAGCAACTTTCGCAGATGCGACGGAGAGACGACGACCGGGGTCCTCCGCCCATACCGAAACCACCGGTTGCACAAAGAATTGCCGCGGCGGTTTGCCGGAATGCACACAACTTTGGCAGCGCGTGGGGACCCACCCGGGACCGCATGCCGAGATGAATGAAATCGACTACGAACGCACGCTGCGCCACGTCCGGCAGTGTTTTAGGGTTTTCAGCGGATAATCATAGAAAATCCGCACAGCGCCTTTAACGCGACAAATTTTAGCGTGCGTGTCCTGCATGGTCACTGTGGCCCGTGGAAAAAAATGAGCGACTTTGGCGGATGCGACCGAGAGACGTACGACTGAGGGTCCCCTCCGTACATACCAAAACCACCGTGTTGCACAGCAAGTGCCAGTGCGGTTTGCCGGAATGCACCCAACTTTTGGAAGCGCGTGTGGGGACCTTCCCGGGGATCGCACGCCAAGATGAATGAAATCGGACTACGAACGCAGGTTGCGTCATGTTCGGGCAGTGTTTTAGGGGTTTTCGGTGCGGAAAATCATAGAAAATCCTTATAGCGTCGAAATGCGACAAGTTTTGGCGTGCGTGTCCTGCATGGTCACTGTGGCCCGTGGAAAAAAATGAGCGATTTTGGCGGATGCGACGGAGAGACGTACAACCGAGGGTCCCCTCCGCCCATACCGAAACCACCGGGTTGCACAGCAATTTCCAAAGGCGGTTTGCCGAATGCACCCAACTTTGGCAGCAGGTGGGGACCCGCCGGACCGCACGCCGAGATGAACGAACCGACTACGAACGCATGTTGCGCCACGTCCGGCAGTGTTTTAGTGGTTTTCGCGCGAAAATCATAGAAAATCCGCACACCGCCGGAATGCGACAAATTTTGGCGTGTGTGTCCTGCATGGTCACCGGGGCCCGTGGAAAAATGAGCGACTTTTGGCGGATGCGACGAGAGACGACGATCGAGGTTCCCATCGCCCATATCGAAACCAATGGGTTGCACAAAGAAGTGCCGCGGCGGGGCAGCCCGAATGCACCCAAGTTTTGGCAGCGCGGTGGGGACCCGCCGGGACCGCACGCCGAGATGAACGAATCGACTACGAACGCGACGCTGCGCTTCGTCCGGCAGTGTTTTAGCGTTTTCGCGCGAAAATCATAGAAAATCCGCATACAGCGCCGTAACACGACAAATTTTGGCGCATGTGTCCCGCATGGTCACCGTGGCCCGTGGAAAAATGAGCGATTTTGGCGGATGCGACGAGAGACGACGACTAAGGTTCCCATCGCCATATCGAAACCACCGGGTTGCACAAAGAAGTGCTAAAAGCGGCTTGCCCGAATGCACCCAAGTTTTGGCAGCGGTGGGGGACCCGCCGGGACCGCACGCCGAGATGAACGAATCGACTATGAACGACGCTGCGCCACGCCCGGCAAGTGTTTTAGCGGTTTTCGTCCGGAAAATCATAGAAAATCCGCACAGCGCCTAACACGACAATTTTGGCGCGGCGTGTCTCGCATGGTCACCGTGGGCCCGTGGAAAAAATGAGCGATTTTGGCGGATGCGATGGAGAGACGACGAACGAGGGTCCCTCCGCCCATACGGAAACCACCGGGTTGCACAGCAAGTGCCGCGGCGGTTTGCCGAATGCACCCAACTTTGGCAGCGCGGTGGGGACCCGCCCGGACCGCACGCCAGAGATGAACAAAATCGACTACGAACGCACGCTGCGCCACGTCCGGCAGTGTTTTAGTGGTTTTTGGTGCGGAAAATCATAGAAAATTCTTACAACGTTGGAATGCGACAAGTTTTGGCGTGCGTGTCCTGCGTGGTCACTGTGGCCCGTGGAAAAAAATGAGCGACTTTGGCAGATGCGATGGAGAGACGTACGACCGAGGGTCCCCTCCGCCCATACCGAAACCACCGGGTTGCACAAAGAATTGCCGCAGCGGTTTGCCGGAATGCACCCAACTTTGGCAGCGCTGCAGGGGACCCGCCGAGGACCGCGCGCCGAGATGAATGAAATCGACTACAAACGCACATTGCGCCACGTCCGGCAGTGTTTTAGGGTTTTCGCGGAAAATCATAGAAAATCAGATAGCGCCGCAACGCGACAAATTTTGGCGCAGATGTTCTGCATGGTCACCGTGGACCGTGGAAAAATGAGCGACTTTTGGCGGATGCGACGAGAGATGTACGACCGAGGGTCCCTCCGCCCATACGAAACCACCGGTTGCACAGCAAGTGCCAAGCGCGGTTTGCCGAATGCACCCAACTTTTGGCAGCGCTTTGTCGGGACACGCCCGGGCCGCACGCCGAGATGAACGAATCGACTATGAACGCACGCTGCGCCACGTCCGGCAGTGTTTTAGTGGTTTTCGCGCGAAAATCATAGAAAATCCATACAGATCG
Organism: Aegilops speltoides; assembly: GCA_021437245.1. NCBI lineage: Eukaryota > Viridiplantae > Streptophyta > Magnoliopsida > Poales > Poaceae > Aegilops > Aegilops speltoides. The sequence continues at coordinate 10,297 of JAHHZJ010003106.1, read as the reverse complement.
TAACGCGACAAGTTTTGGCGCGCGCTTTTCGCATGGTCACCGTGGGCCCGTGGAAAAAAGAGCGACTTTGGCGGATGCGACGAGAGACGACAACCGAGGGTCCCTCCGCCATACCGGCCACCGGGTTGCACAAAGAAGTGCCGCGGCGGTTTGCCGGATGCACCCAAGTTTTGGCAAGGCGTGGGGACCCGCCCGGGACCGCACGCTAGAGATGAACGAAATCGACTACAAATGCATGTTGCGCCACGCTCGGCAGTGTTTTAGGGTTTTCGCGCGAAAATCATAGAAAATCCTTACAGCGCCGAACGCGACAAATTTTAGCGCGGCGTCCCTGCATGGTCACCGTGGGCCCATGGAAAAATGAGCGACTTTCGCAGATGCGATGGAGAGACGACGACCGGGGTCCCTCCGCCCATACCGAAACCACCGGTTGCACAAAGAATTGCCGCGGCGGTTTGCCGGAATGCACACAACTTTTGGCAGCGCGTGTGGGGACCCACCCGGGGACCGCATGCCAGAGATGAATGAAATAAGACTACGAACGCACATTGCGTCACGTCCGGGGGCAGTGTTTTAGGGGTTTTCAGTGCGGATAATCATAGAAAATCCGTACAGCGTCGGAACGCGACAAATTTTAGCGCATGTGTCCCGCATGGTCACCGTGGGCCCGTGGAAAAAATGAGCGATTTTGGCGGATGCGACGAGAGACGACGACCGAGGGTCCCTCCGCCCATACCAAAACCACCGGGTTGCACAGCAAGTGCCAAGGCGGTTTGCCGAATGCACCCAACTTTTGGAAGCGCGTGGGGACCTTCCGGGATCGCACGCCAAGATGAACAAAATCGACTACGAACGCACGCTGCGCCACGCTCGGCAGTGTTTTAGGGTTTTCGCGCGAAAATCATAGAAAATCCTTACAGCCCGAAATGCGATAAGTTTTGGCGCATGGTCCCGCATGGTCACCGTGGGCCCGTGGAAAAAATGAGTGATTTTGGCGGATGCGACGAGAGAAGTACGACCGAGGGTCCCTCCGCCCATACCGAAACCACCGGTTGCACAAAGAATTTCAAAGGCGGTTTGCCGAATGCACCCAACTTTGGCAGCAAGGTGGGGACCCGCCGGGACCGCACGCCGAGATGAACGAATCGACTACGAACGCATGTTGCGCCACGTCCGGCAGTGTTTTAGTGGTTTTCGTGCGGAAAATCATAGAAAATCCGCATAATCGCCGGAATGCGACAAATTTTGGCGCGCGGTTCCGCATGGTCACCGTGGCCCGTGGAAAAATGAGCGACTTTGGCGGATGCGACGGAGAGACGACGAACGAGGGTCCCTCCGCCCATACCGAAACCACCGGTTGCACAAAGAAGTGCCGCGGCGGTTTGCCGTAATGCACCCAACTTTTGGCAGACGTGGGGACCCGCCGGGACCGCACGCCGAGATGAATGAAATCGACTACGAACGCACGTTGCGTCACGTCCACGCAGTGTTTTAGGGGTTTTTGGTGCGGAAAATCATAGAAAAGTCATACAGCGTCGGAACGCGACAAATTTTCGCGTGCGTGTCCTGCATGGTCACTGTGGCCTGTGGAAAAAATGAGCGACTTTGGTGGATGCAATAGAGAGACGTACGACCGAGGGTCCCCTCCGTACATACCGAAACCACCGGGTTGCACAGCAAGTGCCAGTGCGGTTTGCCGGAATGCACCCAACATTTGGCAAAGACGTGGGGACTCGCCGGCCGCAAGCCGAGATGAACGAATCGACTACGAACGCATGTTGCGCCACGCCGTGGTAGTGTTTTAGTGGTTTTCGCGCGAAAATCATAGAAAATCCGCACGGTCGAAAGCAACAAATTTTGGTGCGTGTCCCGCATGGTCACCGTGGGCCCGTGGAAAAATGAGCAACTTTGGCGGATGCGACGGAGAGACGACGACCGAGGTTCCCACCGCCCATACCAAAACCACCGGTTGCACAAAGAAGTGCCGCGGTTTTGCCTGAATGCACCCAAGTTTTGGCAGCGCGTGGGGACCCGCCGGGACCGCACGCCGAGATGAACGAATCGACTACGAACGCACGCTAAGCCATGTTCGCCAGTTTTTTTAGGGTTTTCGTGCGGAAAATCATAGAAAATCCGACAAAGATCGAACACGACAAATTTTGGTGTGCTTGCCCGCATGGTCACCGTGGCTCGTGGAAAAAATGAGCGATTTTGGCGGATGCGATGAGAGACGACGACCGAGGGTCCCTCCACCCATACCGAAACCACCGGTTGCACAACAAGTGCCGCGGCGGTTTGCCGAATGCACCCAACTTTTGGCAGCGCGTGGGGACCTACCAGGACCGCACGCCAGAGATGAACAAAATCGACTACGAACGACGCTATGCCACGTCCGGCAGTGTTTTTGTGGTTTTCGTTCGAAAATCATAGAAAATCCATACAAAGATCGAACGCGACATATTTTGGCGCGGCGTGTTCTCGCATGGTCACTTTGGCCCGTGGAAAAAATGAGCGACTTTGGCGGATGCGCGAAGAGGCGACGACCGAGGGTCCCTCCGCCCATACCGAAACCACCGGTTGCACAAAGCAAGTGCCGCGGCGGTTTGCCGAATGCAACTAAGTTTTGGCAGCGCAGATGGGGACCCGCCGGGACTACACGCCAGAGATGAACGAATCGACTACTTAACGACGCTGCGCCACGCTCGGCAGTGTTTTAGGGTTTTTGCGCGAAAATCATAGAAAATCCTTACGCCCTTAACGCGATAAGTTTTGGCGCATGGTCTTGCATGGTCACTATGACCCGTGGAAAAAATGAGCGATTTTGGCGATGCGACGAGAGACGACGACCGAGGGTCCCTCCGCCCATACCGAAACCACCGGTTGCACAACAATTGCCAATGCGGTTTGCCGAATGCACCTAACTTTTGGCAGCAAGGTGGGGACCCGCCGGGACCGCACGCCAGAGATGAATGAATCGACTACTAACGACGCTGGCCACGCCCGTGCAGTGTTTTAGGTTTTTCGCGCGAAAATCATAGAAAATCCGTGATAGCGCCGGAACGCGACAAATTTTGGCGGCGTGTCCCGCATGGTCACTATGGCCCGTGAAAAATGAGCGACTTTGGTGGATGCGACGAGAGACGACGACCGAGGGTCCCTCCGCCCATACCGAAACCACCGGGTTGCACAAAGAAGTTTGGCGCGGTTTGCCGAATGCAACCAACTTTTGGCAGCAGGGGGGACCTGCCCGGGACCGCACGCCGAGATGAACGAATCGACTACGAACGCACGCTGGCCACGTCCGGTAATGTTTTAGGGTTTTTGTGCGAAAATCATAGAAAATCCGTACAAAGGTCGTAACACGACAAATTTTGGCGCAGCGTGTCTGCATGGTCACTGTGTCCCGTGGTAAAAAATGAGCGACTTTGGCGGATGCGATGGAGAGACGTACGACCGAGGGTCCCCTCCGCCCATACCAAAACCACCGGTTGCACAAGCAAGTGCTAGTGCGGTTTGCCGAATGAACCCAACTTTGGCAAGACGTGGGGACCCGCCCGGGACAGCACAATAGAGATGAACGAATCGACTACGAACGCACGCTGCGCACGTCCGGCAGTGTTTTAGCGGTTTTCGCGCGAAAATCATAGAAAATCCGCACAGCGCCGGAACACGACAAATTTTGCGGCGTGCGTTCTCGCATGGTCACTGTGGCCCGTGGAAAAAAATGAGCGACTTTGGCGGATGCGATGGAGAGACGTACGACCGAGGGTCCCCTCCGCCCATACCGAAACCACCGGATTGCATAGCAAGTGCCAGTGCGGTTTGCCGGAATGCACCCAACTTTTGGCAGCGCGTGTGGGGACCCACCCGGGGACCGCAAGCCAGAGATGAACGAAATCGGACTACGAACGCACGTTGCGTCACGTCCGGGCAGTGTTTTTGTTGTTTTCGGTTCGGAAAATCATAGAAAATCCATACAGCATCGGAACGCGACATATTTTGGCATGCGTGCCCTGCATGGTCACTGTGGCCTGTGGAAATAAATGAGCAACTTTGGCGGATGCGAAGGAGAGACGTACGACCGAGGGTCCCCTCCGCCCATACCGAAACCACTGGGTTGCACAGCAAGTGCCGCGGCGGTTTGCCGAATGCACCTGTTTTGCAACAGCGTGGGGACACGCCGGGACCGCACGCCAGAGATGAACGAATCGACTACTTAACGCGCTGCATCACGCTCGGCAGTGTTTTAGGGTTTTCGCGCGAAAATCATAGAAAATCCTTACAGCCGCCGTAACGCGATAAGTTTTGGCGCGGCGGTCCCGCATGGTCACTTTGGCCCGTGGAAAAATGAGCGACTTTGGCGGATGCGATGGAGAGTCGACGACCGAGGGTCCCTCCGCTCATACCGAAACCGCCGGTTGCACAACAAGTTTGGCGCGGTTTGCCGAATGCAACCAACTTTGGCAGCGCGTGGGGACCCGCATGGGGACCGCACGCCGAGATGAACGAAATTGACTACGAACGACGCTGCGCCAAGTCCGTGCAATGTTTTAGGGTTTTCGCGCGAAAATCATAGAAAATCCGACATTGCCTTAACACGACAAATTTTGGCGCATGCCCGCATGGTCACCGTGTCCCGTGGTAAAAATGAGCGATTTTGGCGGATGCGATGGAGAGACGACGACCGAGGGTCCCTCCGCCCATACCAAAACCACCGGTTGCATGCAAAGAAGTGCTAGTGCGCTTTGCCGGAATGCACCCAACTTTGGCAGCAAGGTGGGGACCCGCCGGGACCGCACGCCAAAGATGAACAAAATCGGACTATGAACGCACGTTGCGTCACGTCCGGGCAGTGTTTTTTGTGGTTTTCGGTTCGGAAAATCATAGAAAATCCATACAGCATCGGAACGCGACATATTTTGGCGTGCGTGCCCTGCATCGTCAAAGTGGCCTGTGGAAATAAATGAGCGACTTTTGGCGATGCGAAGGAGAGACGACGACCGAGGGTCCCTCCGCCCATACCGAAACCACCGGTTGCACAACAAGTGCCAGGCGGTTTGCCGGAATGCACCCAAGTTTTGGCAAGCAGGGGACCCGCCGGACCGCACGCTAGAGATGAACGAATCGACTACTAACGCACGCTGCATCACGCTCAGCAAGGTTTTAGGGTTTTCGTGGAAAATCATAGAAAATCTTACAGAACGGAACGCGACAAGTTTTGGCGCATGTGTCCTGCATGGTCACCGTGGGCCCGTGGAAAAATGAGCGACTTTGGCGGATGCGACAGAGACGCAAGACCGAGGGTCCCTTAGCCCATACCGAACCACCGGGTTGCACAAAGAAGTTTCAAAGGCGGTTTGCCGAATGCAACCAACTTTTGGCAGCGCGGGGGGACCCGCCCGGGACCGCACGCCGAGATGAACGAAATCGATTACGAACGCACATTGCGCCACGCCCGGCAATGTTTCGTGGGTTTTCAGGCGGAAATCATAGAAAATCCGCACAAAGGTCGGAACACGACAAATTTTGGCATGCGTGTCTGCGTGGTCACCGTGGTCCCGTGGTAAAAATGAGCGACTTTGGCGGATGCGATGGAGAGACGACGACCGAGGGTCCCTCCACCCATACCAAAACCACCGGTTGCACAAAGCCAAGTGCTAGTGTGGTTTGCCGAATGCACCCAACTTTGGCAGCGCAGGGGGGCCCGCCGGGACCGCACGCCGAGATGAACGAATCGACTACGAACGCACGCTGCGCCACGTCCGGCAGTGTTTTAGCGGTTTTCGTGGAAAATCATAGAAAATCCGCATGTTGTCGGAACACGACAATTTTGGCGCGTGTTCTCGCATGGTCACCGTGGGCCCGTGGAAAAATGAGCGACATTTGGCGGATGCGATGGAGAGATGTACGACCGAGGGTCCCTCCGCCCATACCGAAACCACCGGATTGCACAAGCAAGTGCCGCGGCGGTTTGCCGAATGCACCCAACTTTTGGCAGCGCGTGGGGACCCGCCAGGACCGCACGCCAGAGATGAACAAAATCGACTATGAACGCACGCTGCGCCACGCCCGGCAAGTGTTTTAGTGGTTTTCGCGAAAATCATAGAAAATCCGACAGCGCCGAACGCGACATATTTTGGCGACGTGTCAGATGGTCACCGTGGCCCGTGGAAAAATGATCGACTTTGGCGGATGCGACGGAGAGACGACGACCGAGGGTCCCCCGCCCATATCGAAACCACCGGTTGCATGCAAGTGCTAGTGCGGTTTGCCGAATGCACCCAAGTTTGGGCAGCGCCAGGGGACCCGCCCGGACCGCACGCCAGAGATGAACGAATCGACTATGAACGCACGCCGCGCCACGCTCGGCAAGAGTTTTAGGGTTTTCGCCCGAAAATCATAGAAAATCTTACAGCGCCGGAACGCGACAAGTTTTGGCGCATGTGTCCTGCATGGTCACCGTGGCCCGTGGAAAAAATGAGCGACTTTTGGCGGATGCAACGGAGAGACGACGACCGAGGGTCCCTCCGCCCATACCGAAACCGCCGGTTGCACCACAAGTTTGGCGCGGTTTGCCGAATGCAACCAACTTTGGCAGCGCAGTGGGGACCTGCCCGGGACCGCACGCCGAGATGAACGAAATTGATCGCAAACGCACGCTGCGCCACGTCCCGCAATGTTTTTGGGTTTTCGCGCGAAAATCATAGAAAATCCGACAAAGGTCGGAACACGATAAATTTTGGCGCAGCGTGTTCGCATGGTCACCGTGGTCCCGTGGTAAAAATGAGCGACTTTTGGCGGATGCGATGGAGAGACGACGACCGAGGGTCCCTCCACCCATACCAAAACCACCGGTTGCATGCAAGTGCTAGTGCGCTTGCCGGAATGCACCCAACTTTGGCAAGCGTGGGGACCCGCCGGGACCGCACGCCAAAGATGAACGAAATCGACTATGAACGCACGCCGCATCACGTCCGGCAGTGTTTTAGCGGTTTTGCGCGGAAAATCATAGAAAATCCGCACAGCGCCGAACACGATAAATTTTGGCGGCGTGTTCTCGCATGGTCACCGGGCCCGTGGAAAAATGAGCGACTTTGGCGGATGCGATGGAGAGATGTACGACCGAGGGTCCCTCCGCCCATACCGAAACCACCGGATTGCACAAAGAAGTGCCGCGGCGGTTTACCGAATGCACCCAACTTTGGCAGCGCAGGGGACCCGCCAGGGGACCGCACGCCAGAGATGAACAAAATCGGACTATGAACGCACGTTGCGTCACGTCCGGGCAGTGTTTTTAGTGGTTTTCGGTGTGGAAAATCATAGAAAATCCTTACAGCGTCCGAACGCGACATATTTTGGTGTGCGTGCCCTGCATGGTCACTATGTCCTGTGGAAATAAATGAGCGACTTTGGCGGATGCGACGGAGAGACGTACGACCGAGGGTCCCCTCCGCCCATACCGAAACCACCGGGTTGCACAGCAAGTGCCAGTGCGGTTTGCCGGAATGCAACCAAGTTTTGGCAGCGCATGTGGGGACCCGCCCGGGGACTGCACGCTAGAGATGAACGAAATCAGACTACGAACGCACGTTGCATCACGTTCGGGCAGTGTTTTAGGGGTTTTTGGTGCGGAAAATCATAGAAAATCCTTACAGCGTCGGAACGCGACAAGTTTTGGCGTGCATGTCCTGCATGGTCACTGTGGCCCATGGAAAAAAATGAGCGACTTTGGCGGATGCGATGGAGAGACGTACGACCGAGGGTCCCCTCCGACCATACCGAAACCACCGGATTGCATAGCAAGTGCCAGTGCGGTTTGCCGGAATGCACCCAACTTTAAGCAGCGCGTGTGGGGACCTGCCAGGGGACCGCACGCCAGAGATGAACAAAATCGGACTACGAACGCATGTTGCGTCACGTCCGGGCAGTGTTTTTAGTGGTTTTCAGTGCGGAAAATCATAGAAAATCTGTACAGCGTCCGAACGCGACATATTTTGGTGTGCGTGCTCTGCATGGTCACTATGTCCTGCGGAAATATACGAGGGACTTTGGCGGATGCGACGGGGAGACGTACGACCGAGGGTCCCCTCCGCCCATACCGAAACCACCGGGTTGCACAGCAAGTGCCAGTGCGGTTTGCCGGAATGCACCCAACTTTTGGCAGCGCATGTGGGGACCCACCAGGGGACCGCACTCCTGAGATGAACAAAATCAGACTACGAACGCACGTTGCGTCACGTCCGGGCAGTGTTTTTAGTGGTTTTTGGTGCGGAAAATCATAGAAAATCCGTACAGCGTTCGAACGCGACATATTTTGGTGTGCGTGCCCTGCATGGTCACTATGTCCCGTGGAAATAAATGAGCGACTTTTGGCAGATGCGACGAGAGACGACGACCGAGGGTCCCTCCGCCCATACCGAAACCACCGGGTTGCACAAAAAGTGCCGCAGGCGGTTTGCCGGAATGCAACCAAGTTTTGGCAGCGCATGGGGACCCGCCGGGACCGCACGCCAGAGATGAACGAATCGACTACTTAACGCACGCTGCATCACGCTCGGGCAAAGTGTTTTAGGGTTTTCGCGGAAAATCATAGAAAATCCTTACAGCGCCGGAACGCGACAAGTTTTGGCGCATGTCCTGCATGGTCACCGTGGGCCCGTGGAAAAAAATGAGCGACTTTGGCGGATGCGATGGAGAGACGTACGACCGAGGGTCCCCTCCGCCCATACCGAAACCACCGGATTGCACAGCAAGTGCCAGTGCGGTTTGCCGGAATGCACCCAACTTTGGCAGCGCGTGTGTGGACCCGCCAGGGGACCGCACGCCAGAGATGAACAAAATCGGACTACGAACGCATGTTGCGTCACGTCCGGGCAGTGTTTTTAGTGGTTTTCGGTGCGCGAAAATCATAGAAAATCCATACAGCGCCGGAACGCGACATATTTTGGCGCGGGCCCAGATGGTCACCGTGGCCCGTGGAAAAATGAGCGACTTTTGGCGGATGCGACGAGAGACGACGACCGAGGGTCCCTCCGCCCATACCCAAACCACCGGTTGCACAAAAAGTGCCGCGCGGTTTGCCGAATGCACCCAAGTTTTGGCATCGCGTGGGGACCCGCCCGGGACCGCACGCCAGAGATGAACGAATCGACTACGAACGCACGCTGATCACGCTCGGGCAGGTTTTAGGGTTTTTGCGCGAAAATCATAGAAAATCCTTACAGCGCCGGAACGCGACAAGTTTTGGCGCATGTCCCGTGATGGTCACCGGGCCCGTGGAAAAAATGAGCGACTTTGGCGGATGCGATGGAGAGACGACGACCGAGGGTCCCTCCGCCCATACCGAAACCACCGGATTGCACGTAAAGTGCCAAAGGCGGTTTGCCGAATGCACCCAACTTTTGGCAGCGCGGGGGGACCCGCCAGGGACCGCACGCCAGAGATGAACAAAATCGGACTATGAACGCATGTTGTGTCACGTCCGGGCAGTGTTTTTAGTGGTTTTCGATGCGGAAAATCATAGAAAATCCGTACAGCGTCCGAACGCGACATATTTTTGTGTGCGTGCCCTGCATGGTCACTATGTCCTGTCGAAATAAATGAGCGACTTTGGCGGATGCGACGGGGAGACGTACGACCGAGGGTCGCCTCCGCCCATACTGAAAAACCACTGGGTTGCACAAAGAAGTGCCGCGGCGTTTGCCGAATGCACCCAACTTTTGGCAGCGCGGGGGGACCCGCCGGGACCGCACGCCGAGATGAACAAAATCGACTATGAACGCATGTTGCGCCACGTCCGGCAGTGTTTTAGTGGTTTTCGCGCGGAAAATCATAGAAAATCCATACAACGCCGGAACGCGACATATTTTGGCGCGGCGTGTTCAAGATGGTCACCGTGGGCCCGTGGAAAAATGAGCGACTTTGGCGGATGCGACGGAGAGACGACGACCGAGGGTCCCTCCACCCATACCCAAACCACCGGGTTGCACAAAAGTGCCAAAGGCGGTTTATGGAATGCACCAAGTTTTGGCAGCGCATGGGGACCCGCCCGGGATCGCACGCCAGAGATGAACGAATCGACTACGAACGCATGTTGCATCACGTTCAGGCAGTGTTTTAGGGGTTTTTGGTGCGGAAAATCATAGAAAATCCTCACAGCGTCGGAACGCGACAAGTTTTGGCGTGCATGTCCTGCATGGTCACCGGGCCCGTGGAAAAAATGAGCGACTTTGGCGGATGCGATGGAGAGACGGCGATCGAGGGTCCCTCCGCCCATACCGAAACCACCGGATTGCAT
>JAHHZJ010003105.1:78212-116624 GCA_021437245.1 Aegilops speltoides | reverse complement strand
GGAAGCGACCCCTTTAGTACCGGTGGTGGCACAAACGGTACTAAAGGCCCCTTTAGTACCGGTTTGTGCCACGACCGGTACTAAAGAAATGCGCTAACGCCGATCGGTGCGGCAAGTTTAGTCCCACCTCGCTAGTCGAGGGGCTACCGCACTGGTTTATAAGCCCCAGTGCGGTAGCTCTCTCGAGCTCCTCTCCTATTCAGGCCTACTGGGCCTACCTGTCCTCCTCGCCTTGTGGGCCTACTGGGCCTTCGCGGGCCTGCATCCTGGCCCAATGAAAGGTTGTATCGCTGGTCGTATGCAGGCCGCTTTGGCCCAGTAGGCGGGCTTTTTTTGCTTTATTTTTTTTGTTTTATTTATTTTTGAGTTGTTTTTTGTTGTATTTAGAGTTTCTTTGTGAATATTTTTGCTTTAGGTACAAAAAATTACAAACTTTCTCTTAGTGCCGGTAGATTTCAAATTTGAATAGTTTAAATTTTGAATTATTTGAAATTTGTGTGAATCACTAGTTTGTGAATAACTTAACTTTGAAAAAGTTTTTCCAAAGTGATTCTTTTTCTTATGTTCAATATTAGTGTGTTTTATCATTATATTCAATTTAGTAATGCTTAGGTTATTTAAAAATGAAATGCCTTTGTAACAGTTTAGTTTTAAATGGAAACCCTGATACTTCGAAAGAGATTGTCCATTTTGTACACGAAGTGCATCCAGTTTTTGTCGTAACCCTCTCTACTTTCTTGCACATGCTATTTATATGAAATTATGATACCATGCCAACTTTCAACCTTTTCTGAGTTCATTTGAATTGCTTTTCAATTTCAGGTCATTTAGCTGGAAAAAAATCAGTAAATGCATGAAAAGAATTTGTTTGCACATAAAATTTCTTCGCTTCAAATGCCAAAACACATAACAACCCTAACTATTACAGACATTCCCTCCTGGGTGTGAAACACGAAGAAAGTGATGATAGTGAAGCCGATCACATCCCGATCTTTGGGTGTGAAACTTTTTCTTCAAGTGTGTCCCTTTGCGCCAGAACCATGGAAAATCTTCATCATTTAACGGGATGCTCGGGTCAATATTCACTGTGAATGGAGCAATTTCATCAAACTTTTCATAATCTTCGACTTGTCTGTCTTGTCATCCACTCCCACGATGTTTCTCTTCCCGTAAAGAACTATGTGCGCTTTGGCTCATCGTGCGATGCATTCGCTTCCTTATCTTTTCTTTTTCTTGGCTTGGTAGACATGTCCTTCACATAGAAAACCTGTGCCACATCATTGGCTAGGACGAATGGTTCGTCTGCATCGCAAGATTGTTGAGATCCATGTTGTCATTCCGCATCGGGTCTTCCGTTACCCGCCTCGTGTCATATTGACCCATTTGCACCAAACAAAGGGACCTTTAAACCACGCCGATAGTCAAGTTCCCATATGTCCTGTATATAACCATAATATGTTTCCTTTCCCATCTTGGTTTCTGCATCAAAGCGGACACCACTGTTTTGGTTGGTGCTCTTCTTATCTTGGGCAATCGTGTAAAATGTATTACCATTTATCTCGTACCCTTTGAAAGTCATTATATTCAAAGATGGTAACTGGGACAACAAGTACAGGTCATCTTCAATAGAGGTGGCATGCATGGTACGTGTCTGCAACCAGTTGGCGAAACTCCTAGTTTGTTCACGTGTAATCCACTCATCAGACCCCTCCGGGTGTTTGGAGCGTAGCAAATTCTTGTGTTCATCCATATACGGAGCCACCAAGGTGGAATTCTGTAGAACTGTGTAGTGTGCTTCAGAGAGAGAATGTCCGTCCATACATATTATTTGTTCCCCCTAGCGTGCCTTTTCCATCGATCGCCCTTATGCCGCGATTCAGGAACACCAATCGGCATAAGGTCAGGAATAAAGTCAATACAAAACTCAATGACCTCCTCATTTTAATGGCCCTTGGAGATGCTTCCTTCTAGCCTAGCACGGTTATGAACATATTTCTTTAAGACTCCCATGCACCTTTCAAAGGGGAACATATTGTGTAGAAATACAGGGCCCAAAACGTTAATCTCTTCGCATATGTGAACTAGGACGTGCGTCGTGATGTTAAAGAAGGATGGTGGGAACACCAACTCGAAACTGACAAGACATTGCACCAAATCATTCTGTAACCTTGGTATGATTTCTGGATCGATTACCTTCTGAGAGGTTGCATTGAGAAATGCACATAGCTTCACAATGGCTAATCGAACGTTTTCCGGTAGAAGCCCCCTCAATGCAACCGGAAGTAGTTGCGTCATAATCATGTGGCAGTCATGAGACTTTAGGTTCTGGAACTTTTCTCTGCCATGTTTATTATTCCCTTTATATTCGACGAGAAGCCAGACGGTACCTTAATACTGAGCAGGCATTCAAAGAAGATTTCCTTCTCTTCTTTGGTAAGAGCGTAGCTTGCATGACCCTGATGTATGCCATCTTCTCCGTGCATACGTTGCTGGTCCTCCCGTGCCTCAGGTGTATCTTTTGTCTTCCCATACACGCCCAAGAAGCCAAGCAGGGTCACGCAAAGATTCTTCGTGACGTGCATCACGTCGATTGGGAGCGGACCTCTAGGTCTTTCCAATATGGTAGGTCCCAAAATATAGATTTCTTCTTCCACATGGGTGCGCGTCCGTCCGCGTCCTTCGAACAGGTTGTCCGCCAGACCTTTCCAAATATCACCTTCAAATGCTTGACCATATCATGTACATCAGCACCGAGACGATGGCGAGGCTTCGTCCGGTGATCCGCCTCACCTTTGAAATGCTTGCCTTTCTTTCTTACGGGATGCCTTTCGAAAGAAATCGACGATGTCCTGTACACATTCTTCTTACAGCTATTCAAATTTATACTGTCGGTATCATCCAAACAGTGCGTGCATCCGCGGTATCCCTTGTTTGTCTGTCCTGAAAGGTTACTGAGAGCAGGCCAATCATTGATGGTCACGAACAGCAATGCCTTGAGGTCAAATTCTTCCCCATGTGCTCATCCCACGCCGTACACCTGTTCCATTCCACAGCTGTAAGAGTTCTTCAACTAATGGCCTTTGGTACACATCAATGTCGTTGCTGGGTTGCTTAGGGCCTTGGATGAGCACCGCATCATAATGAACTTCCGCTTCATGCACAACCAAGGAGGAAGGTTATACAAACATAGAGTCACAGGCCAGGTGCTATGGTTGCTGCTCTGCTCCCCAAAAGGATTAATGCCATCTGCGCTTAGACCAAACCATACGCTCCTTGCGTCATCGCAAACTCCTTCCCGTACTTTCTTTCGATTTTTCTCCACTGCGACCCGTCGTGGTACTCTCAACTTTCCGTCTTTCTTACGGTCTTCTCTATGCCATCTCATCGCCTTGGCATGCTCTTTGTTTTGGAACAACGCGTTTCAACCGTGGTATTATAGGAGAATACCACATCACCTTGGCAGAATCTTCTTCCGGGCGCTCGCCCTTGACATCACCAGCTCATCGCGACTGATCTTATAGCGCAATGCACCACATACCGGCAAGCGTTCAAATCCTCGTACTCACCGCGGCAGGATGCAATCATTAGGGCATGCATGTATCTTTTGCACCTCTAACCCTAGAGGGCGACAGCCTTCTTTGCTTCAGACGTACTCTCGGGCAATTCGTTGTCCTTTGGAAGCATATCCTTTATCATTACCAAGAACTTTCCAAATCCCTTGTCGATACACCATTCTCTCGCCTTCCATTGCAGCAATTCCAGTGTGGTTCCCAGCTTTTTCTTGTCACCCACGCAATTTGGGTACAACAATTTTTGTGATCCTCTAACATGCACTTTGCAACTTCTTCTTCTCCAAATCACTTGCGCAGTTTCTCTTTGCATCGGCAATGGCCCGACCTAGATCATCAACGGGCTCATCGATGCCTCTTCTTCAGCTTCTTCCGCATTGCCGGCTCAGCTTCTTCCGCATTACCGCTCAGCTTCTTCCCCATTGTTGTATCATCGTATTCAGGGAACCCATGGCCGGATAGCTGTCGTTGTCCTCTTCTTCTTCATTGTCTTCCATCATAACCCCTCTTTCTCCGTGCTTGGTCCAAACATTATAGTGGGGCATGAAACCGGACTCAAACAGTGGACGGAATGGTTCTTGGCGAGAGTAATTGTGACCATTCTTACAGACACCACATGGACAAGGCATAAAACCATCCGCCCGCTTGTTTGCCTCAGCCGCAAGCGAAAAGTATGCACCCTCAACGAACTGGGGTGAGCATCGGTCATCGTACATCCATTGCCGGCTCATCTTCATTACACAACACCGAATAGACCAAATTAATACAAGTTCATACATAAAGTTCATACAACACTTAAATGCAACAAACAAATAACTCTCTAGCTAAAGCATTTAAATGCAACAACAAATGCGATCAAGATCGCAACTAAGGTAACAATTGATCCAACAGCATAATGATACCAAGCCTCACTATCGATGGCATATTTTCTAATCTTTCTATTCTTCAAGCGCATTTTCTCCATCTTGATCTTGTGATCATCGACGACATCGGCAACATGCAACTCCAATTCCATCTTCTCCCCCTCAATTCTTTTCAATTTTTCTTTCAAGTACTCGTTTTCTCTTTCAACTAAATTTAACCTCTCGACAATAGGGTCGGTTGGAATTTCCGGTTCACATACCTCCTAGATAAAAATATCTATGTCAACTTGATGGGCATAATTTGTCATAAACACGAAATGCAACTAATAGTTTTAAAAGAGAATATACCACATCCGAATCATAACAAGGACGAGGGCCGACGGGGACGGATATCAAAACCATGGCACTATGTATAACAAACAACGTACGGGTAAGATAATTATTACATGATTAACTATATATCCAAATCACACAAACATCAATTTTTTATATAAAATTACATGAACAAGAGGCTCACCACAAGGTGGTGCCGGTGACGGGACTGTGCGGGCGATCGACGGTGGTTACGACGGAGATTTAGAAGGCACTAAGTAAATCACACATACATATGCAAACTAAGTGTTATTTTTGACCTCAGATTGCATATAAATCAAATACTAGCACATATATATATTTCCTCCCAAATTACTAAACTCACAAATTAGTAACTATATAAAGCATTGCAAGAGCTAATCTAGCAATGAGAGATGAAAGGACAAAGTTGCTAACCTTTGTGATCATTTGAATGGATGGGGGCCTTCAAATCTTGATAAATTTTGGGCAAAATGTGTGATGAGCTCGAGAGGAAGAGGGGAAGAACAGAGAGGAGAGGGGAAAGGGGAAGAACAGAGCGAGCTCGGGTGGACGAAGGGTTTATGTAGGACGACCTTTAGTACCGGTTCGTGCCAAGAACCGGTACTAAAGGTGCTGGAGGGGACCCAGACTGACAACATCCTGCCACCACTCTCATTAGTACCGGTTCGTGGCACGAACCGGTGCTAAAGGTTAGCCACGAACCGGTACTAATGAGAGCGGCCCGGCTAGCCGTTGGAACCGGCACTAATGTATACATTAGTGCCGGCTCTAATACAAACCGGCACTAATGTGCTTCACATTTGACCCTTTTTCTACTAGTGCACGTCCGGCCGGCCGGCCGAACAGCCCGGATCCGCTGCTTGTACTGATCTCTGCACGGACTTTATGCTCAGACGTTGTATTGTCACCAATAGCTTCGACAGTTTTAGACCTTTTGCTATCATCTCTGTCAGGCATATCCTCATTCCGGTTAGCGCCGTCCTCATATTCATCATCATGGTTTTCCCAAATTTGTGGGATAAAGTCAACATCCGGGAGGTAGTCATCCTCCTCCAGAACAAACCGAAGCGAATAGCCATTAAGTTTAACATAAACATCCAAGGAGACCGAAGCATCAACAGACCCATCTTTTTTGGAGAAAATATTCAAAGAATGAATGGCCACCTGAATTCGCATAATTCCATACCGGCGCAAAGCAACCAAATCAACATCTTGTGTGGCTCCTATGTTATTGCCGCTCTCTCTCTCTCTCACGCCGGATGGAGGTGGAAGAAAGAGCACACTTTTTTTCGGGCGACCAACGCCCCGGCGCTCAAACGCCTCCTTTATATTCAGCACACAGGCTACATCATGGCTAGGAGTTCCACCGGCGCAACTGCAAACAGCAATGAGGGGGCTTTCTATACCCAAACTAGCTCCGGCACACACACGAGCCAGCCACACAACTCGGCACCACTACGTACACGCATGCCCACTAATCCATCAGTTATTCCCACAACGGCCACACGACCGGGCTGTCCACCCAGCTAGCTAACTAACTAACAACATGCACATCCATACCGCACTGCACGGCCAGTGGCGGAGCTTAGTGGAGACCAACTGGGGCCGTGGCCCCCCCTTATTTTTTGCATCCATTGGAGAACAAGCTATATCATGAGCCTAATTAGTGTTTAAACTACAAATTAGCCCCTCCTTCCCTATTAACTTGGTTCCTTTTGACTAACGGCCCCCTCTTGAATTATTCTCAAGCTCCGCCACTGTGCACGGCTGCCCAACTACTGCATGCCTGACGCTGCTGCTCATTGCCAGCTTCTCGTGGACGACTCAGCCATCACCAACCGGCCCGATGGCACACACGCGTCCACGTCTGCCACAGACTCGATCTGGAAGCGCTCGCACCGGTCGTCACCGCCCACGAGCATGGCTTATTGCCAACAGGCTCCCTTGGTGATCACACGGTGGCTACATTATTTTTTCCAGCCGTCTTAACCAACAATCATGCATGGCCCGGCTACAAACTTATGCATGTCAAGATTATGTCTAACAGTCTCCCCCTAATCTTGATTTGTCGTCGCCGGAGTTGTTGCAGCTCCCGTCGTTGTCGTCGTCACGAGTGTGACCCAGCCCGCGGACCCGACCTGGCGCAACGACGCCGGTCGCACCGTGCTCCATCACGACTCCGGCGACACAAGCCGAGCTCCTCCTCCGCCGGTGACACACGTCTGGCGTCCCTCTGCGTCCCGCACGTCCGCGCGCATCCGGCGCGCCCGACGAGCCCGACAGCACCAGACGCTCACCGCGTGCCGCCTCCGCGTCCGCCATGGCAGCCGCCACGCCGCGCCTACGTGTCACGCACCTTCCACGGTTGTCGCTCCAAGCCGTCGCGACCTCTGTGCCACCACGCAGGTCCTTCGCAACCTCCTCGTCTCCGCGACCGTCGTGCCCTTCGCGTGCACTCCCCACGTCCCCGCGCTCCCGCCGCTCACATACGCGATCTGCGCAACCAGGTCTAGCGCCTCGACGCGGTCCACTCCCGCGGTCCCGACGCGCCCGACGCGTCTCCTTGTGTGAGGCAAGAGGTAGAAGAAGAGCGGCGCCGCGAGAGGCGGCGCCAACAATTTCCTATAACTGATCCAACCGCCCACAAACCAAGGAAATGGCGGAGAGGTGGTGAAACGCCAGTGACGTGAACCCATACAGGCTGCAAAGGAAGAACAGACGTGCCCTCCTCAGCTATCCATTCACTGAAAGACACCTTCACGCCGTGAGATTTGACATTATACTCAAAAGCAGCTACACGTTTCAAAATCTCGAGGGACGGGAAACAAACTAGGTAAGCATTGTCTCCATGCGGCACGGCTTCCCACTTCCATGATGACTGAACCGAGGCTATCTTTGCGACCTCTATCTCCACCTCTGCAGCGCACAAAATACCACCGGAGATCGTTACAAGTGCAGTCGGCAAACTTGGTGGTGCTAGATGTTCCTTGAAAAGTGAGTCAGGCAGCTGCACAAACATAGCGTTTACAAGACCGCATCCGCCTGTTTTTATCTATTTTATTTACAGTCTTGGAATTCTAGTATGAAATTGCATTGGTCGTTGATGCAATTTCGAATATGAATCACTCTGTTCTGTCGTACTGTATTAGTTACCCCATAGAATTAGAGCCAATCTGGGTTTGGGCTGTCTGAAAACCTAGATGCAATTTGAATTGTTCGTTAATTGGAACGTCCCTCCTTGTGCTTATCCTGTAAACTGGCACTGTTTTGTTTGCCTCCGATATTACCAACTGCAAATAATATATTGGAATCAGATCACATTGGTTAGCTTGGTTCCATTTTCCAACTAGGAACCTTCATGGCCAAACTGAAAAACGTGTACCAGAATTGTGCACATTGGTTTTGTTCTTTCAGTTTGTATGAAGTACTATTACTACGTTCAGTCCTTCAAGAAGGGTAGCTTTACCGGTGTTTGAAATACGGATTGTTCAATTGACTTCTGCTGATGTGTTTTTCTTTTTTGAGAGAGACTTCTGTTGATGTGTTGAGTGTATTCATAGTACTACTACATTCAGTGAGGATAGTTTTGCAGTATTGTGACTTGCGGAGGCGCTGATTGTTTGTCCTCAGGAATTTTATTTGTGTCTTCAGTCGAGCATGACAAAGTGGTCAGTGCTGTGGACTGTATCCTGTCCCTGGTTGGTGATAAGAATCAGGAGCACTACTTTGTCGCCACCCAGGATTCTGGTCTCCGGGCAAAGCTACGAGAGGTAAGATTTGCTATGCTTTTGTACCATTCTACTTTTACCATGTTATCACCTAAATTTTATTTGTGAAAGAAATTGCTCAGGGACATTAATACAACTGACAAGTATTATATCATCTATTTAACAGAAACAACAGAAAAACAAATCTATTTTGCCATGTTATCTTATGAACATTTTGTGCAAGAATGTGTTGATGCATGTGTTTGCTTGGTTGTAGGTTCCCTGTGTTCCTGTGATATACGGTCTCAAGAACACCCTGTTTATTGAGCAACCATCCGGGCAGCAACGTAAGTTTGCTCAGTTGGATGAGGAGAAGCGTATACATATGGAAAAATCAGAATTTAAGAAGCTATTGAAGGCATCATCGGAAGGAAAGATATCTGTTGATGGAAACACACTTGGAGTAGTAGAGAAAAGCAAGTTTAAAAGGAACAGAGCAAAGGTTATATTTACATACGAGAATGGATTTTTAGCACCCGGGGGCCTAGGCACCCCCTTATCTCACCGTTGGGCCAGAATCCAGCTCATAGTGATATGTGCCATATACTGTAGCGAGAAACAATTAGCAGGCGCACTGTTTGCTAAACACAGGCGCAGTTGTAAATCAAATGGAGCTGGGCCTAGTCTGTCACTGTGCCTATAGGTTTGATTCCCCCTAGTAACCGAGACCTGGACATGACATTTCACTGTTCTTTTTTGATCATTTGAAGACTGCTCCTGGAGGCTGACCTTCAAAGCACATTAACAAACTATTACAACTCAGTGAGATAATGGGACCAAATTCTGCAATTATCAAGATATCAAGATTTAACTTATGAACTAATTTTCGCAAGTCCTCATTTAAATTTTAGCCACCAAAAACTAGTTAAATTTGATTAGGCTTCTATTTGGTATGTGTTTGAACAGTGCAGTGATGGATGTTTGAATAATTTATTAAGCTAGCATCCTTTTGTCTCATCATGGCGTGAAAACAGCTTGGAATCTGGCCCCACTCTCCCATCAACCGGCATGGTCAGGTCATACTACTTTCTATATGTTGTCACTTCACTCATCTAGTGGACCGAGGAGACCTACTACCATACCTAGTCCTTCCAGGTCTATCTCTGCATGCTGCATGCTGCATCCTCTCACCCGTCGCTGTTTGTCTACTTAACAAAAGCTATTAATTAATCTGGACCTGCAAATTGTCTGCAACTGAACAGTAGGTAGTACGAATCTTGAAACTGCTGTACGACCAGGATAAGAGGGTGCCGGGGCTCCCCGGTGCTGTCGAACCTTTCCGTTTACATAAACTATTTTTTCAGGATATTCGTCATATGCACGTTTAGTGGGCATCACTAATATTTGGAGTTATGGATGCTGATGTGTGTCCTTCTGCAGGGCCCAAACCCACTCTCCTGCAAGAAAAAGAAACCAAAGCCCAAACCATCAGCTGCTCAAAATCAGGTAATTAATCATCGCTAGCAGCATTTACATCTGTAAGCTGAATGTAATACTTGAAACACGCAGATTATACGTGCCTAATGCAATGTTTCAACAGCAAGCTTGCGGTTGCATGGCTTATATTGAGTTGCATGGCTTATATTGAGGTGTAGAACTGAAGAGATAATGCAACAACTTAAATCTTGGATAGGCCACTGAAGCCCATTGCACATTTTTGTTGTTGTGCTGTAGCTCCTGTTTTCAGTTGTACTGGGATGTGCATGACTCTACACCGGAAGCACATGTATCTGACAAGCACGAGCACTAATGAGTACATGTTCGCTTCAGGGTCCGAAGGCCGATGGCGAGGCGAAGAGGAAGAGGGATAGGAAGCGCAAGAGAAACGGCAAAGACAGGACTCAAGCGGAGACATTGAGCTGACACGCCTGCGTAGGAGTTGCAAACAGCGGTGTGGTTGCAGCTCTGCTCTGGCTTCAATCCGAATCTGTTGCAACCCATGCTGATGGGTGTTTCTTCAAATGTCATACATAACCGTCAGTTAACTTGATAGATCATGCATCGTCACTAGAGGACTGTTGCTGTAACACTGGTTTGGACATGTAAAATTTGTCCCGGTCCGTAATTTTTGTGAGTTTATTCAAAGCTTTAACCTTGTATTTTGAAAGACAGGACAAAATGAGTTGCAGGCAAATACATCAATGGTTATTTACACTGGTACAAGCACATAAACTGTTGAAAGAAGAAATGTCTAGTTCCCCAACTGGTAGTGTGAGAACAGCCACTGTTACAAGAGATAGTACGATTCATATATGTATGTAATATAGGCCTATTTGACCCTCTTCAAGCAAATGGTGTCGGTGGTTGTGCTGGTGGTTCCACTTTGCCACCAGTATGATACATCCGGGCAGAGACAAAGAACGACAGTCGAACCATGGTAAGGGACAATAATAATAGAGCTGCAAATTGGGATGCCACGAATATCCCGTACCATATCCCCTTTCTCTTATAGAGTGCTGTGAACAGAGAAATATACTTGACTGCTAATTGCCAATTGTTATACACCAGTACGATCATAATGCTGAGGGGTACTGCACATGCAGACATAGGAGAAACTGGACCTAACATGATAAATGCAGCAAATGCGAAGGCAAGCGTCATGCTGGACACTGAAATCAATATGATGGGGATGGACCTTCGAAATAGCACTTTCCGGATCCCAAGGGGTAGTGTGGGATCTCCAGAAAACATGAGAAAAATTGTAGCTGTGATTGAGAAAGCAAAGGCAAGTGTGTTGGCCATGAAGAATGTATCAAAAGCAAGCGTTCCAGCAAGAATTGGTGACCCTGCATGAGTGTGATCCTCATCTCTATAACCTCCAGGCATGGTGAACATTGCACCAAACGTCACGGTTGCAATTAGGACGGAACAAATACATCGACTTTGTGTCCCCTCTTTCATTTGACTCAAGAAATGTACTTCATCCTGTCTTGCTTGGTCAGTGTCATATTCCTTCAAAAAACCCGGGTGAGAAATACCCCTTTTGGCACCGATATAGTTGAATACCCTAAGTATTCCTGCTTCAGCTTCCTACAAAATTAGAATAAATAAATATTAAACCATGCAAATCTCAATTACTCTTGTTCACCTCCAACGCCGTGTTTAAATTTTAAAATGTAGATATATACCATTCCTCTAGGAAGATTATGGGCTATATCTGATGGAGTCTCCCCTTTCTCATTCATCAAATTCAGATGTACATGTCTATTCCCTAACAGAGAACAAAACATTCTCACACTTCTTTTTCTTACAGCTATGTGGAGTGCAGTATTCCCATCTTTGTCTTGTATATTCAAAATCCATGATAGTGATATGTTTCGACAAGCATAGTCGACAATCCCTATTTTCATTCTGTCAACAGCAACATGAAGAAATGTCCTTCCCCTAGCATCAAGCAAGCCAGCGCAATTGTGTGACTTCATAAGAAAATCAGTGATAATCGATGTTGCACCAACGGATGCAGCCACGTGTGTCGGAAATGATCCATTGCGGTCTGATTGATACAGTGCATCTGGGTTGACTTTCAATAATTCGAAACATATGGGTTGGCTGGCTCTTTTCCTTCGACACAGAATATCTAGAACGGCAAATTGAAGAGGCATAATTCCGTTTGCATCCCCTTGTTTTATAAGGTCATTGTTCCATTCTAACAACATCTTCGTGAGATCTGTGAGTGGCATCTTTCCGTTAAACCAATCAATATTAGAGAGCAAAAGAGCACTATGAAAGGATGCTAAAGGAAATGTGTACATGCATCAGTATAAGAAGTCAAGGTGATGTGCACTAGAATTTTACACAAGGTGGTTAGTGGGGTATTATGGTTCATGAGTTGACATGTTTAGACTACTAACTTTGTTTATTGTTGATCAAAGAGTCGCAAAGTGGATGAAATGAAACAGAGTCTCTTTCATACACCGGTTCTCCAAGTTTTGTATGGTATCATAACCGATTCAGTATGGGTGAAATAAAGTACTTTTTCTGTTGCATACAGTACATCTTCTGGGTCGAATAACATTATAGAATATCTAAATTTTACATCTTTCACCTCGCTTGGATCATTTTTTCCTTTTATTGTGTTGGGAGTTCACGTCAATTTCATTAACGAAATCATATTATAAGGGTTACGTCCCCAAAAAAGATGACCGGTCTTCAGGAATAACTAAATATCTTTCTTAGATGTCTCATTAATGTAAATTTTGAATCTAACGACACACTAACAGCCTGGATGCAAATCATAAAATAGTAATGAGGCAAATGTATGTTAAATAGTATCCCACTGTATCAAAATATAAGAATTTTTTGACACTCATAGTCTCAAAATACGTCTTCTATTTTGATATAGAGGGAGTGCTACATATATCTAACAATGGTCGGTGAAATTCAAATTAAAGTCGGTACCTTGGCTCCGCTGAACAGCAACGTGCAACGCATTTCGTCCATTTGGTCCAGAGTATGAAAGAACCCCGCCGCTCAACTCGTAGAGTGTTTTTGCGATGATTCCATTTTCCAGCAAGATGGCGAGGTACAACGGTGAAGTACCTTCTTCAGGAAGAGTGGCCAATTCTGGATCATGGGTCATGAGCAAGTTGACCATATCATTGTTCTCAATGCGGACGGCCTCGTGCAAGGCTGTCTCTTTGAGCTTGTTTTGTGTCTCCAGCAGCCCTTTACCATTGTTAATGCCCTGACCATTGGCAAGATCAATGAGAAGAGACACCATTGCGATATTCCCCGCCCTTGCAGCACGGTGCAGGGGCGCATCTCCCTGGCTGTTTTGCACGAAGAGGAGGCTGGGTGCCTTGCCGTAGAGGAGATTGGCTTTGTTCAGTAAGTCCTCAGAGTCGCCATGGCTGGCGGTTACCACATGGAGAAGAGTGTCACCTTCAACTGTAACCGCGTACAGATCAGGTGGCTGCGTGGCCGAGCCTCCCATGGTGTAGGCGGCTGGTTTCCCGTCGAGGAATGATTCCAGATCGTGGGAAGACCCAGAGCAGGCCAGTGCTAGCAGCCCGGCATCAATCTTGGGGTCCATGGTGGCTGCCGGTGGAGGAGCAGCATTTGCCACAATGGGTGAGCTCGGAGCTGCCAGCAGGGTGCTGGACGCCATTGATCTCCAACACGAACGAGGTGGAAGTGGGAATGAGAGAGGATCAACTGGGGCTGGTCTGGACTCCAAATGTATGGATGTGGTGAAGTAGAGGAGTGTGTGTCCAAGCTGTGCCTGTCAATGGGTATATGTAGAACGACGAGAGCAAGCAAAGGATGCAGAGGGGTGTGGGTGGGTGAGCTGAGCAGGGGACGACCGCCGCGACTTGGAGTCAAGGCCGTGTCATCACCAATAAAATAGCCCTTCTCCCTCCTACTTTACATAAACCTTTCGCAAGCACCACCGCATACTTTAGACTTAGTACAACTAACCGGCTGTCTGTAATAAGATAATGAGGTAAAAGCACCGTAGGTACCCTAAGTTGCATGGAATGTGATGAGTTAGTCCCAAACTTGCAAAATGCAACTCCACCATACCCCAACTTGCACTGGATGTGACGATTTGGTCCTGAGCCTATCACAATGCGACAAGTGGCAGCCAGATGGGTGGACCGGTCTTCACCTGCACTTTTGCACAAAACACCCTGCTGTCTTGTCTAATTAACGCAAGCGTTCATGTTGGGAAGCTGTGACACACACACACTACCCTCTTTGTGGGAGTGTATGACTGCAAAACACCCTGCTATTCTTGTGATTCCTTTTCCATAATTGTGGCCATGACTATACTTGTGTCCATCAAATGTGTAGGTATCACTAATGAAGAAACTACGACATCCCAGTATAAACTTTTCATGGACGCAGTTGCATCACAGGAACACCTTTGTATTGTTACAGAATTCCTCCCAGGATAGGCTATATGTCCCACATGTTTGTTTCCGTGGTTGTTATTTTTTTTCCTTTACTTGGTGGAAGACAAGCATTATGCAGTCCATTTTTTCTACCATACTTATGATCTGGGGCCATAGAAACAACAGTAGAATTCATATCATTTACCAAGGAGTTCTCAGCAGTCTATGCCCCGGTTTGAAATGTAAGTGGTTCTTGATGGTCACTGATCTGTAGCAAGCTGCTGTTTCGCAAAAAATGTAAGTTCTGTTGAGGAATTTCAGACAAGACGGTCCTTGTGGGGCTCAAAAGTGGAGCTAGTAGATGTAACTAATTAAGGATGATAGTCAAGGATTTTGCTGGCCTTCCTTCACCCCAACATGGCTGCCTCTCATAGTTATTTTTGTTCCTTCTCTCGTTTGGGCTCAGAAGTGGAGGTGGTAGATGTAACCAATTCATGTCGTCTCCTTGGGTCGGAGAGGTTAATTAGAGTTTCTCGTCATGTGACGAGATTTGGTGGCATGTGTTTCAGAACTATGCAAGTGTTCAGTGTCGATAACTCCAGCTCCAGGGCGCTGGTCCTTAGGGGGCACATGTACAAATACTTCTCAGCTGTCATCTATAAGGTCTGTCTGGCTTTGGGAGCGGAGTGGCGCGTCTATGTCTCGTTCTAGCGGCACTAATGGTTGTTCGATTGTCTCGGAATCTAATGTAATTTCTATTATATTTGAGATTTTTGTACTTCTGGTGAACATTTATAATAGATCAGATCTTTTCATAAAAAAATAATGTACCCCTCTTTATGTCTACAATATTAATTTATAATTTATGACAAGCCTAATGACACTGATATCATTTCATTAAGAAGGAAGCCAGACGAGACTTACTGTGAAGGTTAGTGATATTTACAGGGGTAGTCAGTTAAACGGCTCGTCCCCTTAAGCGGAGGGTAACCACATCGCCCCAACTAGACCAGCTTTGTTCCAGGTGTGCAATTCCACTTATATTTGCTACGACCGCCAGCCAGCCAGAGGCAGGGTTGCATCGGTTCTTGAAAATCCTAGCATTTCTTCATTTCTGCAAACTAATATGCCCCATAATTTGAAACTGAGGGGAGTAGCTTATGGGTTACTCCCTCCGTTCCGAATTACTTGTCGCACATATGAATGTATCTAGATGTATTTTAGTTCTAGATACATCCATTTCAGCGACGAGTAAATTGGAACGGAGGGAGTAGATTCGAGCCAAGTTTCTTCTTTTACATTTATCAATTTTCTACGCATGTTCAGTACTATAGCTCCTTGGGTGCTATTCGACGCCCATTCCTACTTTAACATCTCTCTTTAGTTTTTCTGGATTGTCCAGTAGTATATGGTTGGTAGCTCTTTGGATGACATTCCAAGCAAGTTCCCAATTTAACATCTTTATTGCATTCTTTGGGCATGTCCAGTACTATAGTCCCTTGAGTGATGTTCGACGCAAGTTCGTACTTCAAGTACTTTTTTTCACTTGGGCCTGTTAAGTATAGCTCGACATTCCACCCAAGTTCCCAATTTAACATTTTTATTATTTTTCTGGGCCTTTCTAGTACTATAGCTCTTTGGCCGCTACTCTAGTTCATGCAGATTCAAAAAGAGATTCCTAAGTGGGAAATCTCATCAGGGGCCATGTTCAGTATGACACTTCAATCTCGATAAATCCGCCAGCATCGCATCAACCTGATGTATCCTCTCGAATAGTGCAGGTTACTTTATTATATTCAGACAGAAAAGATTCCAACCAACCACATTTTAAATTTTTGACAACGCATCTTAAGACGGTATAGAGTACGGCCACTGGGTAAGTCCAACTCCAGCCTGTCTACGCGCATGAGTCATTTATCCTCTACGGGGTACGTATCACGTGCAAATGCGGTACTTTTACGCTCTTAGCAAATACGTATGATATTTCTAACCTGAACTGCTAGATTACGTTCCAACAGCTGATGACCTTGTCTCATCCAACTCCTTACCCCTTATTAAGTTCAACAACTGGACAGCTCTGCAACGAATATGGAAATTATGAAAACGAATGTGGAAGTAGATACCATCGAAAATGAATATATAGCGAATCCGATGTGGACACACATATATATATGGAGCGAAAGTTCGTTGTAACTCGAAATTACAAAGGAGATTAGCAGTAACGCATGCTGTAGTATATAGCTGGCTGAAGGGATAATTTGCCAAGCCCAAGAATAAAGCCGACACTGGCCTGCCGACACAGAAGAATTAGAGGATGGTCACGATTGGTTGGAGTGCTGTTATTCTATGCCTTAAGCATAGGATAGGACGCTAATTGCCCTCAAAGGCTCTCACATGGGGCTGGCAGTGTCATGGCCTATTGGTTAATATATTTACATATTGTTTATATAAATAAGGAAATGCATTTATTTCAAAGATAGTAAAAAAATAGAGCACAAAATATTTGAAAATGTTCATGTATCTGGATTTGTTTCATGCATTAATGAAAGATCAGTATTTTGAAAAATATTCATGTTTTTTGAGAAAAGTTTATGGTTTTGGAAAAAATATCTTATTTTAATTTTCTTCGGAAAATAACATTCTTCTGCATGCGTTATTACATATGTGTTCATATATTCTTAATAACGTTCATGTACGCCCCCCCCCCCCCACACACACACACACACCCACACCCACACCCACACACACAAAACACATGCACTCCCACAAAGAAATAGAAAATCAAACCAAAAAAGGAAAATAAACCCTGGCAAAAAACAGCTGAAAACTGGAAGGAGAGACCGAAATCAGAATAAACGCAAAAAGTGAGCATGAAACTAGGAGAAAGGAAAGAAAATACCGCTAAAACCACAAATCAGCTAGTCCATTTGCCTCACCACCACTGGATATGATTTTTGGTCCTATCCTACACTTGAGGCATAAAATAGGATTTTTTTTTTTTATCAATTGTTTCCTCGTGTTTCGTTTTGACTTGACGGCTGCCGTCAAACCTAGGGAACAGGGACTAACTACCAATAGGAGTTTTGCCCACTCCTTTGAGAATTGGTCACCACAATTCCATGATTGTTGCACATTCATTGTCCATCACACCTTAGTCCTTAAGAGTCCTAGCCAACAAGATTCACATCTCAAACAAGTTATATATACATTTGGAACAGTTACAGTGGAGCATTCCCACCTGGATTTCTTGCTCAAAGGTGTTACAACACCATGCTCCTAACCTCCCTTGCGGACGGTTATTGGCTATGATACATTAGGTGATGTAAGCATCACAAAGCATAAACAACGCAACAACAAAAAAGCAAAGGCAAACTGAAAAGGAAAAAGAAGACGACAAGTGCAGTTTTCGAGGCTATCGTACTTATGTCGGCTAAAGGAGAGTCATAAGGAGTGCACTAAGGATTGAAGAAAAAGGGTTCCCCGTGTTGTATTACAAAGCAACCATCCGATACAATCAACGATAGCAGCTGGGGCGAAAGCAGCACAATCACGCCCAAAAGAAAAAAAAAGAGAAAAAAAAGAAACAAATGCCGATAACACCGGATCAACAAAAATGGTGAAGCCCCGTGACCGCTGCGTCCACCGGAGATCGCCCACCAAGCTCCGAGGCTCCGAAGCGCCGGTACCAATCAACACCTCCAAGAAGGAACGCGACAATGACGACGCTGCTGCCAAGGGTTTCTCCCGATACACGGCGAGGAGAGAGGAAGGGTAGCCCCGACACCCTTCAGGAAGGTCCGGCGGCACCCTCAGGCGCCACCGCGTCGGTGTCGGCTAAGCCAACAGGGATTTCTCCTGATCCCAACCTCTACCTCAGGCACTTCGGAGCTCGCCACCAAACCGACCACCACCCTACGCCAACACGGACAAGAAGCTTCACACGCTGTCTCACCACGACGCCGCGAAGAGGGTCTGCACAACGAAGAAGAGGAGCCGGGACTAGGACAGCAACACCGTCGGCATACGGGAGGGCCCGACCGGACGCCACAGGCCCGGACAGCTCCTGCCTCCGCGCAGCAGCTGGCACGCCGTCGGCGTTGCTGTCACAGTCCAAGCCGCTCCCCTGCCTTCCCATACAGAAGGCACGACGGTCGCGCCAGAGCCGACCCGCAAGGACCCAGAAGGGACCCTACGGGCCCACATCTGGGCCGGGGACACGCCACCGGTCGACCAGCACTACCGGACCGCCCCGCCGCCAAGAGGCGGCACCACCACGGCGGGCGCCGTCGGCCTTCGCACCAGGACTCCGGGCCGCCACCGGCCGAGCAACACCACCGCCTCCCCCCACCACGGGAACGAGGAGCGCGCGCGGGTAAGGGACGGCCCGCCGCCGCTGACATCACCCGGCCAGATCCGGGGGCGACAGCTGGCGGCGGCGGGGTGGAAGGGCGGAGAAGGGGCGGATGAGGCGGGGAGGTCGGTCGCCGCCCTGCCGCCTCCCGGGAGACGGCGGGCGGCGGAAAGGGAAGGAGGGATAGGGAGGGGAGGCGCGGGCGGGCGGGCGGGCGGCGGTGGCAGGAGCAGGAACGGGGCAGGGAGGCGGGTACCGCGCTAGGCGGGCGGGGGGTGAGGCCTAGGGCCGGCGGCGGCGACGGGGAACCCTAGCGGGGAGCGGCGTATCAGTGTGAGACTTCAGCAGTGCACTATTGATTGGCGTCAAGAATGAAGCAGAAATTATAAAATATCAATCTACTTTTGAAAAGGCAAATACAATTAAGGAGACAATTTGATATCAGCCGGCGTACAAACTCCCGGTCAAAATATTTTGGCATGGGTAGAAGTTATAAGTAAGCCAAAAGCGAAAGCACACGATATGGTATACTCGCGTGCTATCCTATATTTTGAGTTTTTGGCATGGGTGATTATTTTCTTCTTCACCCCTCCTTATGCTCATATCTGCTGTACCCCTCCTTTACTCGTGTTGTCCTGCGGATACGAAAAATCCATTTCTAATAGTGATCCATTAGAAACAATGTTTTGTTTCCATTTTGATTCTTGTGAGAAACATTCTGTTTTCTTGTCATTCCCACCAACTCGAGCCTTTCATCCTTGCCCATGTTTGCCATGGTCCTCTTTCTGCTAGCAGAAGGGTGCACGCCAAGATGGACACACCTCGGGCCAAATTCTTTTGGGAAGGAACGGACCCTAACCGCAAGTACCATATGGTTAAATGGGTGTGGGTGTGTCAACCCAAAGCCTTGGGAGGCCTTGGGATCACTAACACGAGGATCCTAAACATCGCGCTGATGTGTAAATGGATCTGGACGATCGTCTAGGGGGCTTCGGGGCTTTGGGTTGAGCTTCTAAGGGCAAAATACTTCCCTAACGGGAATTTTTTCGAGGGCCGGACAAGGGGATCCCCCTTCTGGAATTATCTACAGACGATCAAACCGGCATTTTGTTGGAAATATGCCCTAGAGGCAATAATAAAATGGTTATTATTATATTTCTTTGTTCATGATAATTGTCTATTGTTCATGCTATAATTGTGTTATCCGGAAATCGTAATACATGTGTGAATACATAGACCACAACATGTCCTTAGTGAGCCTCTAGTTGACTAGCTCATTGATCAACAGATAGTCATGGTTTCCTGACAATGGACATTGAATGTCATTGATAACGGGATCACATCATTAGGAGAATGATGTGATGGACAAGACCCAATCCTAAGCATAGCACAAGATCGTGTAGTTCGTTTTGCTAGAGCTTTTCCGAATGTCAAGTATCATTTCCTTAGACCATGAGATTGTGCAACTCCCGGATACCGTAGGAGTGCTTTGGGTGTGCCAAACGTCACAACGTAACTGGGTGACTATAAAGGTGCACTACGGGTATCTCCGAAAGTGTCTGTTGGGTTGGCACGAATCGAGACTGGGATTTGTCACTCCGTATGATGGAGAGGTACCTCTGGGCCGACTCGGTAATGCATCATCATAATGAGCTCAATGTGACCAAGTGTGTGGTCACGGGATCATGAATTACGGAACGAGTAAAGTGACTTGCCGGTAACGAGATTAAACGAGGTATTGGGATACCGACGATCGAATCTCGGGCAAGTAACGTACCGATTGACAAAGGGAATTATATACGGGATTGATTGAATCCTCGACATCGTGGTTCATCCGATGAGATCATCGAGGAGCATGTGGGAGCCAACATGGGTATCTAGATCCCGCTGTTGGTTATTGGCCGGAGAGTCGTCTCGGTCATGTCTAAATGTCTCCCGAACCCGTAGGGTGTACACACTTAAGGTTCGGTGACGCTAGGGTTGTAGAGATACTAGTATGCGGTAACCCGAAAGTTGTTCGGAGTCCTGGATGAGATCCCGGACATCACGAGGAGTTCCGGAATGGTCCGGAGGTGAAGAATTATATATAGGAAGTCCAGTTTCGGCCATCGGGAAAGTTTCGGGGGTCACCGGTATTGTACCGGGACCACCGGAAGGGTCCCGGGGGTCCACCGGGTGGGGCCACCTATCCCGGAGGGACCCATGGGCTGAAGAGGTAGGGGAACCAGCCCTTGGTGGGCTGCTGCGCCCCCCTTGGGCCCCCTTGCGCCTAGGGTTGGAAACCCTAGGGGTGGGGGCGCCCCACTTGGCTTGGGGGGCAAGCCACCCCCCTTGGCCGCCGCCGCCCATCTAGATGGGATCTAGAGGGGCCGGCGCCCCCCTGGACCCCTATATAAAGAGGGGGGAGGGAGGGCTGCGCACCTTAGCCCCTGGCGCCT
Organism: Aegilops speltoides; assembly: GCA_021437245.1. Lineage (NCBI taxonomy): Eukaryota > Viridiplantae > Streptophyta > Magnoliopsida > Poales > Poaceae > Aegilops > Aegilops speltoides. The sequence goes on along the minus strand of JAHHZJ010003105.1, from coordinate 95,448 downwards.
CCCTCTCCCTCTCCAACACCTCCTCCTCCTCCGTAGAGCTTGGCGAAGCCCTGTCGAGATCCCCGCTGCATCCACTACCACGCCGTCATGCTGCTGGATCTCCATCAACCTCTCCCTCCCCCTTGCTGGATCAAGAAGGAGGAGACGTCTTCCCCAACCGTACGTGTGTTGAACGCGGAGGTGTCGTCCGTTCGGCGCTCGGTCATCGGTGATTTGGATCACGACGAGTACGACTCCATCAACCCCGTTCTCTTGAACGCTTCCGCTCGCGATCTACAAGGGTATGTAGATGCACTCATTTTTCCCTCGTTGCTAGATAACTCCATAGATTGATCCTGGTGATGCGTAGAATTTTTTTAATTTCTGCAACGATCCAAAACACATTTGCCATGGGGGCAAAGTTTTCGATTGGGAATGGCCGGTCCGCTCGCTTCTAGACCGATCTCTGGATAGGAGCCCAGCCGCTATGGGCCGAATTCCGAGATTTGTGCGACATTGCGGTGGAGTTGGCTCAGTCCGTGGCGGAGGTGCTTGCAGCAACGCAACCGAAAATACATTTCAAACGTGAACTTAGTGGGCAGGAGCAAGCTAGCCTAGCGACCTTGCTTCAGATGATTAGCTTAACAGTCCTATCGGACCAGCCAGACACGATGAGTTGGACACTCACGAGTTCAGGCAATTTCGGGTTAAATCGCTTTATCACAAGTTGTGCCAAGGGCTGGCGCAACTTGTGATCAGGGGGTTGTGGAAAGCTCGGTTGCCTTTGAAGATCAAATTGTTTCTTTGGCAGATGTTCCGCCATAAACTTCCCACCTCCTTGAATGTAGCCAAATGCAATGGCCCGGCCACTGGGCCTTGCGTGGTGTGTGGTGCTCGTGAGGACGCTAATCACGTCTTCTTTGTGTGCCCACTGGCGATATTTGCGTGGAGCGCGGTGCGAACGGCTGCAGGCGTCCAATGGGACCCTAGATTGGCGGCAGAGCTTATTCAGATTTTAGAGGCGATCCATGGGTCAGCCAAGCGGGTGTTGTGGAGCTGTGTAGGGGCACTGCTCTGGGAAATGTGGCTTACTAGGAACAAGTTGACACTAGTAGAAAACAGGGCATTTGTCCCGGTTCGTAAGGGCCTTTAGTCCTGGTTCTTGAACCGGGACTAAAGGGTCGTTACTAATGCCTCCCCCCTTTAGTCCCGGTTCTTAAACGAACCGGGACCGATGGGCATCGACGTGGCCGCTGCTCGCAGCCCAGGCAGGGGGGCCTTTGGTCCCGGTTGGTGACATAAACCGGGACCAAAAAGGCTTCCACGCGTCAGCATTTCAGTGGCTTGGGTTTTTGTTTTTTTTTGAAAGGGGGGAGGGTTGGGGGTTTTGGGGGGTTAATTTAGGTGTTTCATATATTGTGTTAGTTAGCTAATTAATAGAGGGAGAAGTGTCCTCTCTTATGTCCGTGCTAGGTCGATGCTACGTACTATATACATAGAGAGGCCCTCGACACGCTAGCTAGTAAGAAAATGAAGGAAACCATTAAGTACAGAAGTTCGTCATGCATACCGAGAGAAGTGATCGATCGACCTCTCCTTCTCCGAGAGATTGGTCGAACAACAAGTTTTCATATTATCTATCCGACGCTACTGGCTACATACATATACAATATGTAAGATCTCTTACAATCCCCTAGCATTTGAAATCAACTTCCACATGGTATTCTACGGCTTTATTGATAACGTGATCAAAAAAGAATCCCGCCAATTCCTCTTGAATTGCTTTAATGCGATCTTGTGATAGGAGTTCTTTCCGCATCTGCCACGTCTAATTTGAAGAAGGGGGTTAATACATATATATGAATGAAACTCAATAGAAATGATGGTGTAATAAAATGAAATTGTGAATATTATTGCGTACGCACTTCATATTATCTTTTAGAGTAGCCCCGCTTATTTTTCAATGTCGCGTTGTAGATGAACTCGCACACTTAGTATCCACAGTAATCATTCCCTTGTTCCTGCCACAAGCACTTTACGAGAAATAGAGGTCAATCAAACTGATAATGAAGCATTATAAAAGGCATTGATGAATGTATAGCTATAGAATAAACGGGAGATGCGTGCAACTAGCTAGCCAGTAGTACTTACTTTCGGGTATGTATATCGCAGCTCCTTCGGCAGTCCCGGAGCTTCTGCGGTGAACTGTTTCCAAACCCTGCAAGACAAAGAAAATAATTATTATTACTTGAGATATCAGGAAATGAACAAAAAGTTGCCGATATGGTGCGATAATGATCGATTGAACTTACTTGTTGAACAATTCGGTCATGTCCGCATAGGTTTCGGGATCTTTTCGTCTCGAGTCTAAGACGGTACTAGTCCCCGCTCAAGCTTAATCTCCAGAAGAACATAGTGGAAGCTGCGCACGCATGCTTAACTCATCAATTACATTATAATCTCGCTCGAGTAATAAGGGAAACTGAATATGCACACGACAGTAACACTCACTTGAAGTTGTAAGGAAAGAGTATGGTATCTTTGTTTTGATTGTTGATCAACGATTGTAGCAAGTTGGTCTCGGCGTCTTCGGCGTGCTTTTTAACCTGAATTTTATCTATGATATTTGTGTTAATGAACCCAATATCATACATATCTTGTTTTCTGCACTCGACGATCTTCAATCTGCATAATATAGTGAGGATAATTAATTATAAATACATGCAATGAAAGAGCTACCTGAGCTATATATAGAGACTTAATGACAGAAATAGTACTTATAGACAGTAGCAAAAGACCGTTAATTTATCGAGGGCCTTTTGATTGAAGAACTCGAAGAACTCCTCAAATGGAACAGCCAACAGATCAGTTCCAACGAGGTCGTGCTCCTCTTTAATGTTCAGATACAAAGAATTCCTCCCCCCAGACTCTCTGCAGGTTTTCATCTATCAATTATGGAATCTTCGCATGATCGTTGTTAGAGATTTTTCATCTTTGACGAGAGGCTTCCCGTACTCGTATCTGTGTATGTCCACCTCCATGAAATCAGGAAGTTGATCGTCAGGCAGGTAATCTGCAAGATTGCCATAACCGGCCACCGTCCCTGGAGCATTAGCAACGATGTCGCCGTTAGACACATTGAGTGGGGGGCACGATTAATTTGCTTGTTCGCCGAGCTGGGGAATTTTTTCGCAGCTGCTCGTTCTTTTGACCTTTGATGTCTGACAGTACTTCCCGACCTCCCGCCTCTGGCTATACTGCTAGACACCGGAGCAGACGGAGCGGCTGCGACGTCTGTCTTCTTTCGTGCTTGCTTACGAGGTGGAGGAGAAGTACTACGACGCGCCGGAGCAGCCGGGGCGGCGGAGGGTCTCTTCCGCCCTTGCTGGCGAGGCAGAGAAGGAGGAGGCTGCTGGCTTCTTGGGCGCGCCAGCGCATGCGAAGAAGGAGGTGGAGTGCCGCCACGCGCCGGAGAAGGAGGCCGACTGCCCTGATCGTCACTCGCCAGAGGAGGAGGCGGAGTGCCCTGACTCGCCGGAGGAGGAGGCGGTGGAGGAGGCGGAGTGCCCTGACTCGCCGGAGGAGGAGGAGGAGGAGGCGGAGGCGTCCAGTTCGGAAGGTTGATGAGCTCCTTCCGCCATAGGCATGGAGTCTTCAGAGCAGAACCCAGCCTAGTCTCCCCTTCACCGGTAGGGTGGTCAAGCTGGAGGTCCTCAAATCCCTCCGTTATTTCATCCACCATCACCCTACCATATCCTTCTGGAATTGGTCGGCAGTGATAAGTTGCGCCAAGTTCAGTAGGATAAACAGAGCCAACAGCCGCCTTGACCTTTAAATTCATCCATTGCGTCATAATGTGTTAATTTTGAGACTCCGTGATAGCATCCACGGGATAGCTGGCAGGAGCCGCCAAGACATGCTCCGGCTGAAGCAGCTCGGTGGAAGCCACGCTGCTTCTCCGCTGAGATGGCGGGGTAGCTTCAGGGGAAGCTTCGGTAGGTCGTTTGTTGCGTTCTGCTTCTCGTTCCTCTAGCCCCATTTCCCTTTCGTGCAGCGCCTGCTGTTGGCTCTGCTCCAGTTTCTTCCTCCTCTGCTGGGTTTTGTAACCCCCTACGTCTAGAAAACCAACCTTCCACAGAATGGAGCCTGTCGTGCCTCGTGTCCGTCCAGGGTGCTCAGGATTCCCGAGGGCCATTGTGAGTGTATGGAACGAACGTCCCTTGCTGCGCTGCATCGATATAGTGCCGAAGCTTGGTGACTGGTATTTCAGTTGCTCGTCCGTCCAACGACACTTCCCTGATACAGGGTCCAAGGTTCCGCCAGCCCCGAATAACCAAGTCCGGCAACGGTCTGGCCAGTTCATTGTCTCTGGTTCGATCCCTTTATCAAGCAGATCATTCTCAGTCTTGGACCACTTAGGCCGGGCTTTGAGGTAGCCACCTGACCCCGTGCGATGGTGAAACTTCTTCTTCGCAGCATTTTTCTTGTTTGTCTCCAACATCTTCTTACTCTTTTCCGATGTCTTGTGGGCCACAAATGCGGGCCAGTGATCTTTGATCTTCTCATATTTGCCGATGAATTCTGGTGTCTCTTCTTTGTCGACAAACTTGTTCAGCTCTTTCCTCCACCTCTTGAATAGGCTTGCCATCTTATTAAGAGCACAAGACTTGATTAATTGCTCTTTAACTGGCTTCTTCGGATCCTCCTTTGGCAGTAGGGTGAAATTTGCCTTCAGCTCAGTCCAAAGATCATCTTTCTGCATATCATTGACATAAGACACCTCAGGGTCTTCCTCCTTTGGCTTATACCATTGTTGGATGCTGATCGGGATCTTGTCCCTAACAAGAACCCCGCACTGAGCAGAAAATGTGTTCTTTCTCTGGATGGGTTCAATCGGTTCGCTGTCGGGCGCGATTGCTGTGATCTCAAACCTTTCATCCGAGCTCAACTTTTTCTTCAGGCCTCGTCTCTTTACCGAAGTTGTGCTCGATCCGGAGGGCTAGAAAAAGGAAGAAAGACGAGAGTTAATTAATATGTGTACATATACCAAAACAATGAATGCATCAATTAACTAGTCAGCACGGGCTTAACTAATATATATATATACCTGGCCGGACTCGGTTCGGTCACCGGAGCAGTCAGCACGGTCTCCTTCTTGTACCTCCATTGGGTGAACTAGCTAGCTAATCACAATAAGAAATCATGTTAGTGGCCTCGACGCTGCTTCTCTAGGGTTTGGGGTGGCCTAGACAACGCTTCAAGGGTTTGGGGCGGCCTCGACACACCGCTTCAAGGGTTTGGGGTGGCCTCGATGACAACGCTCTTTTAACTTGGTAAATTTTGGTGGCCTCAAGAGAGTTTGTCGGGTAGGGGCGCGGCGGGAGGGGGTAGGAGACCAATATCGTTTTTTCTCTAGGGTTTGGGTGTCCTCGAGAGTTTTGGTCGAGCGAGAGGACCGAGGGGGGTGCTGCCGTGGTATAAGTTATCACGGTCGAGAGGGGGTATATATATCGACCTCCCCTCATGTCGAAGTTATCCGGGAGGGGGTTATATCGACAATGACGCGACCAACATATACATTGGAAAATAATGTTATCGGGGAGGGGGTATATCGACCCTCCCCCACCCTCGTATTGAAGTTATCGGGAGGGGTATATCGATAACGACAGACCCGATAAAACATAAGAAAACGAAGAAGAAATAAAAAGAGGAGAAGAAAAAAGGAATAGAGGAGAAGATCGAAGAAAAAAAGAAAAAAAAGAGGAGAAGAAGAAAGGAATAGAGGAGAAGAAGAAAAAATAGAATATTTTTTTTCTTCTTCTCGTCTATTCCTTTCTTCTTCTCCTCTTCTTTCTCTTCTTATTTATTTCTCCTCTTGTCCTCCTTTCCTCCTCTTCTTATTTTCCTTTTTCCTCTCATTCTTTTAGTATTGCTTGTTTTTAAAAAAAATGTTCAAATAGAAAATTTCGAAAAAAAGTAAAGGTTTTGCCTAATGCATTGTTCATATTTCATCAACATATATGCATACAAAAAAAGCATACATACATACATATATACATACAAAAAAGCATACATACATACATATCTACAAAAAAAAGCATACATACTTTTCTAGCTAGCAAAAAAAGCATACATACATACAAAAAGCATACATATACATAAATATATATTTTTTGCGGCAGGGGGCAGGGCAGGGGCGCGGCGGCTCACTATGGGCGGCGTCGGCGACGGCAAGGTCGGGGCCGGCCTGAGGTAGAGGCGGTGGCGCGGGGCAGGGGGGGGCGGCGTCAGGCGGCGATGGCGTCGAGCGACGAGGGCGGCGACGGCGCTGGGCGCGACGTATGGGACGACTTGGCGCAGGGGCACGCGGGCTCGGGGACGACGTCGGCGACGGTGACGGCAAGGCACGGGCGACGGTGACGGCAGGGGCGGCGGACGGCGTCTGGGCAGCCTGGCAGCGATGAGCTCGTCGTCGTCGGGGGAAAATGGAGATGAGAAACTGAATTTTTCACAAGTCCTGGTTATATACCAAGAGCATTGGTCCCGGTTCGTGGCAGCAACCGGGACCAATGCCCCCTTTAATCCCGGTTGGTGCCATCAACCGGGACCAAAGGCCAGTTTTCGGCAGCCCAAAGGTCGGGAAGCGGTGGCCTTTGGTCCCAGTTGGTGGCGCCAACCGGGACTAAAGGATGGCATTGGTCCCGGTTGGTGGCACGAACCGGGACCAATGCCTACCTTTAGTCCCGGTTGGTGTCACCAACCGGGACCAAAGGCCTTGCGCTGCCCGCGGCCAAAACTTTAGTCCCACCTCGCTAGTTGAGAGGGGCTTGGAGTGGTTTATAAGCCCCACTGCGGCTACCCTCTCGAGCTCCTCTCAAATGCAGGCTTACGGGCCTAACCTCACATTGTGCTGCCTGTGGGCCTATTGGACCTTCTGCGGGCCTGAATCCTGGCCCAGGTTGGGTTTCTAGTCGTATTCAGGCCGTGGTGGCCCAATAGGTGGCAGTTTTTTATTTTTTTCCAGTTTTTTTTGTTTTGTTTTTTGCATTATTTATTTTCTTTGGTTTTTTGCTTAATTTTTTAATTCTTTTTTCTTTTAAGTCAGCAAAATTATAAACTTTCTGTTAGTGCCATTAGTTTTAGAAAAAATATAAACTTTCTGTTAGTGCCATTAGTTTTCAAATTTGAATAATTAAAATTTAAATTCTTTGAAATTTGTGTGAATCACAAGTTTGTGATTAATGTTACTAAAAAAATGAACATTGATGCGCCTATAGAGAAAATTCAGCCTAAATTCATAATAAAGCATTTCAAATGAACTCTGAAAAAGTTGAAAGTTGGCATGTGCATGTACAAAACGGACAATGTATCATACTCGTCTGTTACAAAGTTGGCATGGTATCATCATAATAGTTGCGGGAGAAAGTCTTCACTTTTTCTTCGCTTGTGTCATTTGCTTATTGCGCTGTAACCATGGATAATCTTCATCGTTTATCAGGATGCTGGGGTCAGCCTTGACTTTGAAGGGAGGAATTTCATGAAACTTTTCATAATCTTCAGACATGTCTGTCTTGCCCTTCACTCCCACGATGTCCCTTTTTCCTGAAAAAACTATGTGGCGCTTTGGCTCATCGTATGATGTATTAACTTCCTTATCTTTTCTTGTTCTCGGTCTGGTAGACATGTCCTTCACATAGATAACTTGTGCCACATCATTGGCTAGGACGAACGGTTCGTCAGTGTACCCAAGATTTTTCAGATCCACTGTTGTCATTCCGTACTGTGGGTCTACCTGTACCCCGCCTCCTGACAAATTGACCCAGTTGCATTTAAACAAAGGGACCTTAAAATCTACTCCGTAGTCAAGTTCCCATATGTCCACTATGTAACCATAATATGTGTCCTTTCCCCTCTCGGTGGCTGCATCAAAGCGGACACCGCTGTTTTGGTTGGTGCTCTATTGATCTTGGTCGATCGTGTAAAATGTATTCCCATTTATCTCGTATCCTTTCCAAATCATTACAGTCGAAGATGGTCCCCTGGATAACAATAAAACTCATCACAAACAGTGCTGTCACCTCTGAGACGTGTTTCCAACCAACTGCTGAAAGTCCTGATGTGTTCACATGTAATCCAGTCGTCGCACCGCTCCGGTGTTTGGAGCGCAGATCGTTCTTGTGTTCATCGACATACGGGTCACCAAGGTAGAGTTCTGTAGAACTGTAGTGTGCTTGAGACCAAGAATATCCGTCCCTGCATATTATTGAGTCCTTTCCCAGCGTGTTTTTTCAAATCAGTCTCCCCTCATACCGCGATTTAGGGAGACCTATCTTCTTAAGGCCAGAACGAAGTCAACACAAAACCCGATGACATCCTCTGTTTGATGGCCCATGGAGATGCTTCCTTCTGGCCTAGCGCGGTTACGGACATATTTCTTTAGGACTCCCATGAACCTCTCAAAGGGGAACATATTGTGTAGAAATACGGGCCCCAGAATGATAATCTCATCGACTAGATGAACTAGGACGTGCGTCATGATATTGAAGAAGGATGGTGAGAATACCAGCTCGAAACTGACAAGACATTGCGCCACATCACTCCTTAGCGTTGGTACGATTTCTGGATCGATCACCTTCTGAGATATTGCATTGAGGAATGCACATAGCATCACAATGGCTAATCGGACGTTTTCCGGTAGAAGCCCCCTCAATGCAACCGGAAGCGATTGCGTCAGTAATCACGTGGCGCTATGAGACTTTAGGTTCGGAACTTTTTCTCGGTATATTTATTATTCCCTTTATATTCGACGAAGCCGGGACCTTCATATGAGCAGGCATTCAAAGAAGATTTCTTTCTCTTCTTTCGTAAGAGCGTAGGTGGCAGGACCTTCATACTGCTTCGGAGGCATGCCGTCTTTTTCGTGCATGCGTTGCAGGTCCTCCCGTGCCTCAGGTGTATCTTTTGTCTTCCCATAGACACCCAAGAAGCCTAGTAGGTTCACGCAAAGGTTCTTCGTCACGAGCATCACATCGACCGAAGAGCGGACCTCTAGGTCTTTCCAGTAGGGTAGGTCCCAAAATATAGATTTCTTCTTCCACATGGGTGTGTGTTTCTCAGCGTCATTCGAAACAGCTAGTCCGCCGGGACCCTTTCCAAAGATTACGTGTAAATCATTGACCATAGCAAGCACGTGATCACCGGTACGCATGGCGGGCTTCTTCCGGTGATCTTCCGCGCCTTTGAATTGCTTGCCTTTCTTTCGACATTGGTGGTTGGTTGGAAGAAATCGACGATGGCCCAGGTACACATTATTCCTGCAGCTTCCCAGGTATATACTATCGGTGTCAAGTAAACAGTGTGTGCGTGCGTGGTATCCCTTGTTTGTCTTCCTGAAAGGTTACTAAGAGCGGGCTAATCGTTGATGGTCACGAACAGCAACGCCGTTAGGTCAAATTCCTCCTGTTTGTGCTCATCCCACGTACGTACACCTTTTCCATTCCACAGCTGTAAAAGTTCTTCAACTAATGGCCTTAGGTACACATCAATGTCGTTGTCGGGTTGCTTAGGGCCTTGGATGAGAACTGGCATCATAATGAACTTCCGCTTCATGCACATACAAGGAGGAAGGTTATACATACATAGAGTCACGGGCCAGTGCTGTGATTGCTGCTCGCTCCCGAAAGGATTAATGCCATCCGCGCTTAAAGCAAACCATACGCCCTTGGGTCACTTGCAAACTCATCCCAAGATTTCTCTTGATTTTTCTCCATCATGCGACCCGTCGCCGGGTGCTCTCAACTTCCGCCTTTCTTACGGTCCTCACTGTGCCATCACATCAACTTGGCATGCTCTCCGCTTCAACAGACGTTTCAACCGTGGTATTATAGGAGCATACCACATCACCTTCACAGAACCCTCTTTACGGGGCTCGCCACAACATCACCGTGGTCATCTCGTCTGATCTTATACCGTAATGCACCGCATACCGGGCATGCATTCAGATCCTTGTACGCAGCGCGGTAGAGGTTGCAGTCATTAGGGCATGCATGTATCTTCTGCACCTCCAATCCTAGAGGGCATACGACCTTCTTTGTTGCGTATGTACTGTCGGGTAATTCGTTATCCTTTGGAAGCTTCTTCTTTAATATTTTCAGTAGCTTCTCAAATCCTTTGTCAGGCACAACATTCTCTGCCTTCCACTGCAGCAATTCCAGTACGGTACCGAGCTTTGTGTTGCCATCTTCGCAATTGGGGTACAACCCTTTTTTGTGATCCTCTAACATGCGATCGAACTTCAGCTTCCCCTTTTGACTTTCGCGTTGCGTCCTTGCATCGACAATGACCCGGCGGAGATCATCATCATCGGGCACATCGTCTGGTTCCTCTTAACCCTCAGCAGCTTTGCCCGTTGCAGCATCATCGTGCACATCGTCTGGTTCCTCTTGATGTTCAGTAGCATCATCGTATTCAGGGGCACATAGTTGTCATCGTACTCTTCTTCTTCGCCGTCTTCCATCATAACCCCTATTTCTCCGTGCCTCGTCCAAACATTATAGTGTGGCATGAAACCCTTGTAAAGCAGGTGGGTGTGAAGGATTTTCCGGTTAGAGTAAGACATCGTATCCCACATATAGGGCATGGACAACACATAAAACCATTCTGCTTGTTTGCCTCAGCCGCTTCGAGAAAATCATGCACGCCCTTAATGTACTCGGAGATGTGTCTGTCACCGTAGATCCATTGACGGTTCATCTGCGTGCATTATATATAATTAAGTGTGTCAAAAACTATTACAGAACATCATTAATAGATAATTAAGTGACCAAATTAATAGAAGTTGATCATCACATTAAAACCAAAGTACATACATAGTAAAAGTAAGAAAATAGTACAAGTATTTATGTAAACATACAAGTAAGAATATTTTTCCTTTCAGAAAGAAGATAAGAACAAGAGGCTCACCACGGTGGTGCCGGCGATGAGATCGGCGCGGGCGATCGACAGCGGTGAAGACGGAGACGGGACGTGACAGACCGCTAAACCTAGACAAATATTGAGGGAAATGGAGTTTGGAGGTCGAGCTTGGAGAGGAGAAAGTTAAGTAGTGTGGCTCGGGCATTCCATCAAACACCTCGTGTGCATAGGAGGTGAGCTAGAGCACCACAAAGCTCTCCAACGGCCGGGCAGAAAAACAGAGCAGTGAAGTGCTCCGCTCGCGGGCGAGGGTATATATAGGCAATTCATTGGTCCCGGTTTGTCGCATGAATCGGGACTAAAGGGCAGCCTTTGGTCCCGGTTCAAGCCACCTACCGGGACCAATGGTGGTGGGCCAGGAGCAAGGCCCATTGGTCCCGGTTCGTCCCACCAACCGGGACCAAAAGGTCCAGACGATCCGGGACCAATGGCCCACGTGGGCCGGCCGGCCCCCGGGGCTCACGAACCGGGTCCAATGCCCCATGGGGCCCGGTTCTGGATTGAACCGGGACTAATGGGCTGACCCAACCTAGACCATTGCCCCCTTTTCTACTAGTGTGACTATTGAGGGTTGCTTTCCAACTCATCCGGCTAATATTATCTACAAATGCAACCTCTTCTTGCTGCAGTGGAGTCCGCTTGGGGAGGCGTAAGGATGCTGAGACTCTCAAGAACGCCCAAGACCGTCTGATGCAAGTGTATGTATTGGCTAGGGAGCCTTCGACCACTACCGACGAGGTGGTCCCTTTTGCTGCCTGACGAGCCTGCGTGCTCTGTACGGGCTTCGGCCATGTAACATGTTTGTGGCCTCCTTGACCTTCGCCTTATTTAGCTTCAATCGTATCGGTGACTGGGCCGGTTAGGCTTTTGGTTGGTCTTGTACTAAGACTTATGTCGTGTTACGCTGCCTGTTGGGGGCTTTATTAAGTTAAAACCGGACGCATCTGGCGTCTTTGTTCTAAAAACAAATTTGACTCGACAAACCACCGCCACCGCTGTCGTACCGATCTTTAATGCTGAGCTCAAGACATCAAGAAGATGAAGGAAAGCAAGAAGCAAGAGTATGCCATCCGGACCTCAAAAGAAGCATAAGCCCTCCCCACAAGCATGCTTCTGGACCGGCCCATGTGCGGGGAGGGTGCGCCCCTGTTATTTTCTTCCATTTTTTCTTTTTCTCTCTTTGCTTCTTTAAAAAAATGTTCGGCATTCCAGAATGATTTCTGAACTTCAAAAAATGTTCATCACTTTGATATTTCGTTCAAAATTTCAAATAGAATCACCAAATTTTAAAAAAAAATCCCTTGATTTGAAAAAATATTTTGAGTTTAGATACAAATGCAATTTTGAAAAATGTTCCATGATTTTGAAAATCTTCATCAAATTTTGAAAATCTTAAAAAAAATTAAGCTGTGCCAAATTTCATAAATTGTTTATGAATTTAAAAAGGATTTCAAAAAGTTAATAATCGTTCTATATTTCAAAAAACGTTCTCTCCGATTCAGAAAATGTTCATGAATTTAAAATATTGCTCCCAAATTGCAAAATCATTCTGCAATTCAAAAAATGTTCATCATTTCAGAAAATGCTCATTGATGCAAAAAAAAATATTTGCGGATTCAGAAAACAATGTCCACGGATATAAGTTCACAAAGTAAGAAAAATCGAAATTTAAAAATGCTTGACAATTCAAATAATGTTCATGAATAAAAATGTTCATGAGATCAGAAAATGTTTGCGAGTTTAATAATAGTTCAGAAATTTCATGGAATGATCGTGAATTCTAAAAATTTTCTCAAATTTCAAAACTATTCTTGAGTTTGAAAATTGTTCACATATTTGAAAACAAACCATGAATTTGAAATTTTTCTTGATTTTCAGAAAGTTTACGAAGTTAAAACTGTTCCTTATTTTAAAAATGTTCATGAATTTGGAAATTATTTAAGACTTTTAAAAAGGTCCACTGTTTTTTTTTTAAAATGGTTGATTTAGAATAAACGAAATCAGAAAATAGAAAAAGAATAAGGAACAAAAAAAATGATGGACAGGAAAAATATCAGAACAAGACTAACGGGCCTACTCATTACTGCGCGAGCGGGGTTGCACGTTTGGTCGCTATACCCCGACCCGCATGCGGAATAGGATCCCTGTATGCCTTCGATGTAGGCGTGGCTGCCTGTTATTTTTTTTTTTTGCGGGGTGAAAAGAAATCTCCATTAAGCTCACGGGGGCTTTTCAGCTGCAACCAGGTTTACAACAAAGTCCATACCGGCAGCAAGCCATACTGCTGTACGCGGGGTGCTACGGCCATAGGCGGCCAACTCATGACTAACAATGTTCTGAGAACGGTTACAGTGAATAAAAGAGATCTCCCAAGTAGCGAGACTAGCCATGCCGCGAATCTCCTCTACTAATGCACGATGAACCGATCTATCCCGTTGACGTCCTGTAAGCATGGCCACCGCCTCCGTGCTATCCATCTCGACCACGATCGGTAGGTTTGTCCGATACAAGGCCAACTCTAGGCCTTCTCTGCACGCCGCTAGCTCTGCCTCGAGGGCATTATTGCATGTGCGGAGCTCCCTGCATGCGCTATAGATGATGTCACCTCTATCATCTCGAAGGATCATGCCACCACCCGCCGCGCTCGTGGTTGCGATATAATTCCCGTCCGTGTTCAACTTCGCCCAGCCCGGCATAGGGGGGGCCAGCTCGCAATCGCCTTGGTCTCCGTGCGCACCTGGGCGTATTGTGGTGATGTAATGACCACCATCTTTCCCTTCACTAGATCACCCGTAGGATGTTGCTGTAAGCACAAAAGTGAGTTGATGTACCCGCGCAAAAAACGCCTGGAAGCTTCGGCAGGGGCTGGCGGCTTGGCATGAGTGATCTCGTTGCGGACATGCCATATTCGCCCCATGGTCATGAGAACCACCAGTCTTGTCGTGTCGTCCAAGGGGTCCAACAGTGAGAAGACCCACTGGGCCTGTATCGTGGATGGACTCCACCTTGGGGATGTTCCAGTCCAAAGCCATGATGCGCCAGAGCTCCCTTGCCAAGGGGCACCTGCAAAGCGCATGGAATCCGTCCTCACGTTCCATAGCACAGAGGGGGCATATGTCAGTAAGCTCGAGATGCCGTGAGAATTTATTGGCCCAAGTAGCAAGTGAGTTGGTGACGATTCTCCAGGCGAAAACGTGTACCTTCGGGGGAGCAGGGCACCCCCATATGATCTTCCATATGGCGCGACGACCATCCGGTGCCCTGCTCGTGGCGGACGCCAATGGACGCTCGCGCTCGTCCATGGCTAGGCGGTAGGCGGACCGAACGGTGAAGATACCATTCCTCTCTGGTGCCCATGCAATGATGTCGTCCGGGACACGAGGCGAAGTACGGATGCTGGTGATGACATCGATATCCGCTGGGAGGAAGTAACTATGAAGAAGGTCCGTGCGCCAGGACCCGTCGCTGTCCAAGAGATCTGCCACCCTCCTGAGGCGGCATGTGCCCTGCGGGGACACTGGTTGATGCGACGGCTCCCTGGGTAGCCACCGGTCGCGCCATATGCGGATGTTTCGCCCGTCCCCGATGCGCCATATAATGCCCTTCTTCAAGAGCTCAAGGCCATGCTGAATCGCCTGCCAAGTCGGGGATGCATTCTCCGAGAAGACCGTGTCTTCGAGGCGCCCCTCTGGGTAGTACCGCGCCTTTAGAACCTGCGCACACAAGCTGTTGGGATTAGTTAACAAGCGCCAGGCTTGTCTCGCTAGGAGAGCCTGGTTGAAGAGGCGAAAATCCCTGAATCCCAAGCCACCCTTGCTTTTCTAAGCTTGTATCTTCAGCCATGCCAACCAATGTGTTTTCCGTTTGCCTTCCGATGCACCCCACCAAAAGTTACGTACCATCCTATTCAGGTCATCACAGACAGACAAAGGTAACTTGAAAACGCCCATGATATAAGTAGGGATGGCTCAAGAATCGCCTTTAATCATAGTCTCCTTGCCCGCGAGAGAAAGGGTGTCCCCCCATGCAATAATCCGTTTCAACAATCGAGACTGCAAGTTCTGAAATTTACCACGTGACATACGACCTTCAGGCGTCGGCAAGCCTAGATACTTCTCTTCGAAGGTAATAGTGCCTATATGGAGCGTATTTCTTACCACATCCTGCTGATCCGTGGGGCAAGAGGAGCTAAACAGTGCGCTGCACTTGGCCGGATTAATATATTGCCCTGTTGCATTAGCATAAACATTTAGCACTTGGTGGATCTTGTTTGCTTGATCCTCCTGCGCTTTGAAAAATAGCAGTGTATCATCTGCGAACAGAAGGTGAGATACGCCCGGTGCTCTATGACATATTTTCAGCGGGGTATAATCACCTTTTTCCTCCCCATCTTTTAACAAAGCGGATAAACCATCAGCCACAAAAAGAAACAAGAATGGGGATAAAGGATCACCTTGCCGCAGCCCACGCGACGGTGCAAAGGAATCCAAGAGGGTTCCATTGAATTTCACCGTGTATCTCACCGAGGTGACGCAAGCCATAATCTAGTCCACCCATCGGCAAGCGAAGCCCATCTTTTTCATCATAATTCGCTCCAAGAAGATCCAATCCACCCTGTCATAAGCTTTTGACAAATCTAGCTTATACGCACAGAAGCTCTTACTAGGATCCTTCTCTTGCTGAATAAAATGAAAGCACTCAAAGGCAATTAGAGCATTGTCTGTAATCATCCACCAGGAACAAAGGCACTCTGCTCAGGGGAGATAATATCATCCAGTATAGGTCTCAGCCGGTTCACTAGGCACTTCGCCACCACCTTATAAATGACGTTGCATAGGCTTATTGGACGAAACTCAGTGAGCCTCTCCGGGTTGTCCACCTTTGGAATGAGAACGATGGAAGTGTCGTTCACCCCCTCAGGCATACTCCCGGACCGGAAAAACTCGTTCACTCCTGTAATAACCTACTCCTTCATAGCAGCCCAGTTTCTCTGGAAGAAGCGAGCGGGAAATCCATCCGGACCTGGTGCCTTGAGCGGCCCAATCTGGAATAGAACATCAACAATTTCCTTGTCCGAAAAATCTGCGCACAGGCCATCATTCATACTGTCAGTAACACGAGTCTGTATCAAATCAATAATAGGGTCCGCAGAAAGAGAAGTGTCAGCAGTAAAAAGTTTAGAGAAATAGGCCGTGGCCATAGCCGCCATGGATCCGTGGTCCTTATGCGTGACCCCTGACTCATCAATGAGGGGTGTAATACGGTTTTTCCGAGCACGCCACACCGCTTTCCGGTGGAAAAATTGGGTGTTGCGATCCCCTTCCCGTAGCCATGCAATACGGGATCTCTGCATCCACAACATCTCCTCCCTATAGAGTAGTTCATTCATCTGGTCGGCCGCCTCTCTGATTTCTTTCCTGTCTGCATTCATAGACATGAGCTCCTCTAGGCGAGAGCGAGACTTGTTAATTTCCTTAATAACGTTACCAAACTTTTTCCGGCTCAAGTCTTGTAATTTTTTCATCATATTACCTAAGCCTGAAGCAACATCACCAAGATGTAACATAGACCCGAGTTCAGTCCAGGTGTTCATGATTACCTCGGGCAAGGAAGGATCACGTTCCCACATGACCTCGTACTGTCTGCATCTCCTACTTCCTGCCTGGCGCGGCTCCTCCAGCGCACAGCGGAGCAGGATGGGGAGGTGGTTAGAGCTGGGCGCCACCAAGTGCTCCACCCTGGCGTGAGCAAAGGTGTCCCTCCAAGCGTTATTGGCGACAACACGGCCAAGGCGAACCTTGACGTTCGCCCGTCCCCCACGCTGATTATCAAAGGTGTATGGGATCCCTACAAAACCGAGGTCGCCCAGTCCACAAACCTCAAGAACATCACGAAAATCAAGCATCTGACCTGCCGAGCGCGGTGTGTCGGAGAAGTGCTCAAAACTCCACATCGCCTCGTTGAAATCACCCACCACGACCCATGGCATGCTGGCCTGCTGGTGGAGATTACGGAGGAGGGACCACATGCGGTGACGGTCCTCCGTCCGAGGCTCGCCGTAGACACAGGTAAGCCGCCACGGTGGCTCACCATCCGCGCCAGATACATACGCATCAATATAGCGTTCATTTATTTCTTTTACATCAAGACTCACAGACTCATGCCAATACAAAGCAAGGCCTCCACTACGACCGACACAATCGAAAGCATCAAAACCTCTTAACCCTAACCGAGCACGGTACCTCTGCATTTTATTTTTTGATTGCCTAGTTTCACAAAGAAA